>QEOT01124185.1:0-15937 GCA_003123785.1 Pterocarya stenoptera | reverse complement strand
GATAATATGCACCTTTTCATGTGCATTTTTTCCTCAAATATTTCAGATTACTAAAATAAACTGCAATTCCAAATACAATAAATTTACAATTAATCAGAGGAGTGCTTTCCACTCATGTTCATAATGGTGAAACAAGCAAAATGCAGAACTTGTTATTCTGTGTAAGAATCCCAGAGAATTCCCTTACCAGACTCTTTCCACAATTGAAGGTCGGCCTTTTCTGTCTGTAGCATGTACATTGCTCTTTTTATTTACTTTGAATCAAATCAGATATTCATAATACACTACAAAAAGGGCATCTGGATAATCTTTTGGCAGGCTGTTGATGTAAAGGTAGAAACGCAACAGGTCCTCCCTGGAAACCATTTCGGCATCAACAACATCGTCACCACGTGTGAGCACCCATAAGTCTTCTGATTTGACTCTCTTTAGGTTACCCCGACAAAAAGGGCAGGACTCTGATTTTGTGTTCCTGCAATTTGGAAAGAGCACCATAAGAGTAAATCATAATAACTCTCACAATTATCTATTATTCACAACATTAGTGGCACTAGGAAAAAGAGATGCAACATTAGTAGTTACCAATTGCGATAACATTTGATGCACATTGCATGGCAGCAATTAGGTAGGACCATTTTGGTGCAAGGCTCCAAGCAAATCCCACATTCGTCTTCTCTCTCCAAATCGACATTGGCAAGTCTTCCATCTCCTTCCACCCTCTTTTTGCCAGAAGTTTCAATGCCAAGATTCCCTTCTTTGGTAACAATCAACTCCTCCAAGCTACCATGGAGCCTTCGCAGGGATGGCAATATAACAGCTACAATTTGGTTTTCATTGAACATGAGTATGTATCCATAAACCGTAAAAAAGTGGAGCATTGTTAACTTTTTTCCTCATAAGAATATAACAAAATAATAAGTAGGTAACCTACATACCATAAAAGTCTCTAATTGTCGCCTTCCTTCCATGCGTTGATATATTTGGTCTACCATCTGCATAAACCTACATAATAGAAGAGGGTAACCAAAAACTTCATGCTCAAATTACTTAAAAAAACAGCTGAAAACTCAGTTAAAAACAGCTACAACAGGCCAAAATATAGAGGAACCAACCTTGTATACAAGTATGTGGAACAGATTTAGATATCTGGGTAGTAGACATGTGCAAGAACAATCCATCCACTGTAGCAAAAACAGAAAGAGGGGAGCCAAGTGATTATACACCAATTTCATTTGAAGATGCGCACCACCCTTGGCTCTTGGTATTGCAGCAGCCCTAAACACCCAGAATCCTAAATTTAGACAAAAGTATATCAAATAAAGCAATCTAACTTTACATTTCAACCTAATCGCCCACTCATAAATTATCTGAACCAGAGGAATTATAGGTAGGTACCAAACATGAAAAAGTCCCGATCAGTGGACCCTTTTGGTTTTTCCTTGTAAAATTCCCAGAGGAAACAGATAAGTTAACGCTCAAATGGGTTCTACTTCTTTTTATTTTTCTTTTGCCCTCAATTAGCGAGCAAGCTAAACAATTTACCATATATGGAGCATCAAAAGTTGAAAGCGTAAGTATACAAACTGGTACATGAAAAGGAATGTAATAATATACAAAAACAGAAAACTAGCCACTTCAGGAAAACATAAACAGAACAAACTGGAGTCGAAAATACAATCACAACAACTGAAAGGGAAAAGAAAAAAACAAACTAAACTCACAAAGAATTAGCATGCTGTATATCAGCCTCCAAGACTTTCAGCGAGTCCTGGTAAGACGACCCGGCAAGCTGGTAATACATCATATCCATCTCTTGCCTCTGTTTCTTCACAGAGACAGAAGCATACAAAAAGCAAAGAACTTCGCCTCAGAATTGATGTCAAGCACCTATCTTTCTTTCTTTATCTCTCAGAATCTTTTGGGAAAGTAAAATAACTTCTCCGAACCTAATCTCCACCAAAAGACAAACACAAAAGAGAGAGAGAGAGATATGTGTGTATCCAACTTTATTTTTTATCTTTTTGTGAATTAAGGGCGGCTCTGGGTAGGCTTTGGTTTTGCTTTGTTCTTTTATGGTCAGAGAAATCATACGTGTTAGAATGCTTTTTCTTGTCTGATAAGATAGCGATGATAAGAATGGATACAATGCCAGTCTTTCTTTTTTCTTTTTTTTTTTTTGGAGATACCCCACATTAAGTTATTGCTATCATTAACCCTCCTTTTGTGGTTGGGTCTTCTTTTCTTTTAATATTGCCAATTTGCTCTTTCTATATTGCTTTGCTTATAATTAATTAATTTTGCTGCAGAATTTTAATAATATTCGATCCGAAATGTCAAATGCTACTGATTATTATTAAATAAATAATTTAATAAAAAAATTATTAAATAAATAATATTTATAAACGTAAAGTATATAAATGTTACGCTACACAATATTTTTAAAGAAAATAAATAAATACGAGATCTACATAAAAAAATTAATTAAAAAAAATATATAAACGTTACACAATAATTTTTTAAAAAATAAATAAATACGAAACTTACAATAACTGTATATTGTATCAATCGAACGCAACTTTTTCAAAGGCTTTCATTTAAAGTTGTAATTATCTCTATACCTAATTCAAGTATTGTTTAGTTGACAGACAGATAGGTAGTTGATACGAGGAAATCCCTTAAATTGGGGTCAAATCGGTTATTTAATTTAATTTTATATAAATTATATGTTACTTGTACAAGTCATATTATTGTTTTCTAAATGCATGTTAAAGATCTAATTTAGTTAAGGATTAATTACATAATTGATCCTTCAGTTTTTGTCCATTTTTAATATTCGAATCTCTCGTCATCTCTTGTTATATCCATGTTTTTTTAATGTTCGAGCCTCTTGTCATCTCTTGTTATATCCGCTAGCGAAATAATTCGTCATGTATCAATTGATCAAGAGTTAACACGTGACATTTCAATTCCATATCTATCACCTAATTATTAAATAATCATAAAAATAGTTTTTAGAGGCCAATAATTATTAGATTAAAAAATAAAAAATATTTAAAATAAAATAAATAAAATATTAGAAAACATAAATTTAAAAAGAAAAAAAAAAGGTAAAACAGGGTCGACTTTCCACCCATCTACGAATGAGAATTGAGATACTGATCCTATATAGTTAAGAAGAAATGTTAGATACAGTTATGAGTTATGCAAACGTCTGCACTCTTTTTATAAAAGAGTGAAATCCATTATTAAAAAATAATAAATCTCATTTTTTTTAAAAGTTGTACGTGATATTTGTACACTCTATAACTACAAATATCATTTCTCATAGTTAAAAAATGTCCTTTGTTCCCGTAAAACTCTATATGCAGTCACTTTTACATATTCTTTGTAGACTTCACTAATGGATTGGTTGCACCATTTTTTTAATATAAAATAATTATTTTAACTAATCATATTAGTAGAATATATAAAAAATACATAAAAATAACTGTATATAGCAGAATAATTTAAGCTTTCAATCTATCATAGTTATTCCATTTGTCTATAGAAAGACTAAGTAATGTTGGTAGGGTAGTACAGCTATATCCAACTAAACTAGTTCATAGTAGCGCTAATAAATATAAACCTAATCCTTTTTTTAATGCCAAAAAAAAAAGGCTTTGAAATCGCTGAAGGGAAGGGTTGGGCCCATCCAAAACACAGCAACAAGAGTTGGGTGCAGCTCTTCACCACTAGTCTACTACTGGACCACAAGCCGAACCTCATCACACCTACCCGAATTGAATTGATGAGACAATCCAGAAAGAGCTTAACAATTGTGAAGGGGGTGTTAGTTAACACCTGCAACTCTAATTAAATTTAGGAGAAAATACATATAATCCTCTCCAAGTACTTGTTTTCCACTTAAAAAAGAAAAAAATTACACATAAAAATTCTAAAAAATACAAAATATCCCACTTAAATAAAATTTTAAAAAAAAAGCAAAATATAATAATTTAGAATATTTGGTCTCTTTTTTCACCAGTCTTTTCTGTATCTTTTTTATTTCATAAACAATGGAACAATGGATTCATAAAATTTATTACATTTTTTATGACCAAGGTTATTTTGACACACTATATACAAAGAGTTTTTGGTCCTTCTCTGTAATCAAGTCAAACTTTATAAGATTTTCCATCACTAACATATATGCATGGAAACATGAGGGAATAAGGAAAGAGAATACCAAGATGTTCATCCAAAACCCTCGATACATCAATCACCTAAAACCTTTGATACATATATAATTCTATGAGGGCAAAAGGATTACAGTTTGATAAGAGATGATGAAGAACAAAACCGTGTGGTCAATCTAGGCAGAAGTAAAGTCATTTGTTAAAGATGATATAATAGATTACAAGTTACACTGCTTGTATAGTAGTCTTGAGGTGGGGTGCTGCTGCTGCTGCTGCTGCTGCTGCTGCAAGATTATCTTGCTGATGGAACGAGGCAATCCTTTGATAAGTTGGGGCTCTCGATCTCAAGAAAACTTGTCAGCAAAGTTTTTCTTGAAGACTGTGCCTTGGAATTACCTGTTGACACGATCTTTTGGTTGCCTTCAGTCTCCTTCTCAATCTTGATAGCATCCTGTATGGCCAAAATGATTTCCTGCATCCTTGGCCTGGAAACCCCGTGTTGTTCAACACATTGGATAGCAACTTCAGCAATCCTCCAAACGGACTCGATCTTGACATTTCCTAACAGGAAAGGGTCTATGACACTAATAATATCCCCCTTACGAATCAAAGACCTTGCCTGCAAAACAACAGGTTTGATTTACTATCATTTAGAGCAAGATTTTGAGTGACAAAACATGGATATTGAATTTCCATTTTTAGTAGTACTTCACCTGCAAGATGCAGTTTTTGTAAAGTTTCTGATACATGTCAATATTTTCAATCACAATATTAGTCTATGGATTTTCGTTATATTTATTTTAGATTCATTCCAACCACAGCCCATTCCTAAGATACTCTAAAATGAAGGATATTATGCAAATTGCATACCCAGTGAACAATGTTTATTTCAGGACCATATACTTCTGGGGAAATAGGCTTTCTTCCAGAGATCAATTCCAAGAGAACAACCCCAAAACTGTAAACATCACTCTTTTCAGTCAATTGCTGATTTGCATAGTACCTGGAAGAGAGGATATGCATTATATAAACTAAGATCATTCAGGAGGAAACATATAATTGATTATGCATACATTCTAAGTATTTATGGCTTACTCAGGATCCAGGTAGCCAACTGTTCCTCGTGCCACACTTGATATATGGGTTAAATCTTCTTCAGTTTGCCTTGAAAGTCCAAAGTCTGACACTTTTGCTCTCATATTGATGTCTAGGAGAATATTGCTTGTTTTTACATCTCGGTGAATGATGCTTGGGTTGCATCCAGTGTGCAAGTACTCGAGACCTACAAACATCTGAACTTGTTTTTTTACTGTAAACTTGAAATGAAATGTGCATGAACTAGCAGTAAGTTCCATATCAAACCTTTAGCTGCATCTTCTGCTATATAAAGACGAGCAAGCCAGTCTAAGCGATTCTGGTTGGCAGAATCTGTCAACAAATTTAGGATCCTTTTAACGATTCATTTAGCAGCAGCTGAGAAGAAAGATAGATGAATAGAAAGAACATTTCTATGAAGCATGAGTACAAGAGGTGACCATGTATGCGATCCCGCAAGGTTCCATTGTGCATATACTCATATACCAAAATACATTGATGTTCTTCTTCACAGTATCCAATTAATGGAACCAAATTTCTATGGTGAATTCTTGACAAGAGGGCTACCTGCAAGCATGTTGCCTTGTAAATGAACTTGTATTCATGAAAACTTTTGCAATCATCGTTTGATGGTATATCCAAAAGTATGATTGTTGGAACTATTTATCTATTATCTGACACTACCTCAGTCACAAATTGCTGGTTTCCATGGCTGGTCAGATCTGCCATGATCTTAACTGCCACCTCTTTTCCGTCTTTCATTTTCCCATAAAAGACAGATCCAAAGCTTCCTCTGCCAATTTTCTTTGAAAAGTTTTGGGTAGCTTCTTCTAGTTCAGAGAGTGCAATATAGTAAGTTATGCCGTCATCCACTAAATGCGCTCCACGGGCAATTGAATATGTGGTTGAAGGTTTGGTGCTGCTACGCTTAGAATCACCTGATGAACACAAAACAAATGCTGAACTAAGGAAATCTGCACACCCTCACATGGACAATACAAGATGGAATTTATAAGCATACAAACCTTTTGCAATATTGCTTTTCTTTTGATATGTCTTTCTTCGAAAACTTCGCATAAATAATAAACTTCCTAAGAAGAGAACTGACAGAATTACAAGCACTCCAATCGAAATTCCAAGTATCAGCTTAAAATGCTTCTTGTTCTGTGCCCCTTTATGTAGTTTGGGATTATCTCCATAGCTGCAAGAGAAAGTTGTGCAGCTATTAATGAATTCCCTGTGCTTGCTTATTTGGGACCCTCATGTTTAAAATATCTCCATTGGTACTTTCTTTCAGAGTTTCAAATACTCTTAGTTTTCTTTTCCACAATTGATGGCCAAACATAGAAGCATACTTACTGAAAATCGACTCTCCCACTTAAGAGTCCTCGTGGTATTTCCCCGGTAAAAGAGTTGTTTTGTATGTACCTAGCATATATAGATTTCAAAAGTTATTGCAAAATGCACATTTATTAAGGCAATCTTGCTGATACTAAATCATAGCAGGTTAAAGCCATTTCCTGCAAATGATCCCCCTAGAATGAAGTGAATTGTGAATGTTTCTAGCTCAATAGCAGAACTTTAAAAAAGAACCATATGGCTACATACACTTCCTGTAAGTTTGGCAAACTGCCAAGGGAAGAAGGTAATGGACCACTCAATTGGTTGTTCTCTAGATGCCTGCATATTCACCAATAATAAAATAGGGGAAAAAAATCCCTGAGATAAATGGTGTGATCATTTTAAATTTGTATAATTAAAGTTTGAACTGAAGGCTTACAGAATCTTTAAATTGATTAGATTACTTATGTCAGGGAGTGGACCTGTGAGGGAATTACCATCCAACCACCTAAGAAAAAAGAGAGCTGTCAGAGCAGAAGAAATCAATTGTTCAAGTAGAGCAAGTTCATTGTAAAGCAGATTTGCACTTACAACTCTGTCAAGGCCTCCATGTTGTTGAGCCCAAATGGGATTTCACCCTTCACATTCTTTCTTGATAGGTCGCTGTACAACATGTGAGAGATTCCCTCCATAATTCAGCTCTTTAAATGTAACTTAGCTTTGCTACATATAACCTTAACTTTTTTTTTCATCTATCAAAATGGTTTACATGGATTCATCTATTGCACTGCCATTACAAATTTGTCCGGTAATTAACAACATCTTCCATAAAACCTAAAATGAGTGACTTTTTTGGATGCATCAGTTGGCAACTGCCTTATCGCTGCTATTTGTTCAGAGGTGAGTTAGTTGACTGATCCTGGTGTTTTGAGTTGTTGGATATGGCATTAAGTACATTGTTGGTAAAATGGCTTAATGACATTGTACTGATCACAATATAGACTCAGAGTGTTACTGTTAGAATTCCATTGAAGATACTTGGAATTTCATATTGTATAGCATATATGGACTCATGATCACAGCATACTAAATATTGAATCAGAATTGTCAGTAAGAAAGTATGGAGAATTTACATTTTTGTAATTCTCGGTGGAGGGGTTAAGCTACAGGTTACCCATTCCCACTGAGTTGGGACACAAGGATCACCTTCATTTGTCCAAATGCTTTCAGAAGACATGGAGCGAAGGGCATTGACAACAATCACTACCAATTGAAAAAAAAAAAAAAAAAAGAACACAAATAATGATCAGCTCATTTTGGTCATATTGTAAGTGACTCACGATACGACCAAATTACAGCTACATAGTGCTAAACTGCTAAAAGTTCATAATGTAATTAATGGCTAGAAAGATTTCTTGCAACAAAGTAAACTGTGATCAGGGACTTACAGTCTTGTCCGTCAGTCTTTGATTCAATCTTTACGTATTTACTAATTTCCATTGCATTAAGAAGCGGTCCTCGAGTTGAATCCTTGGTCTTAACGAAGGCAAATGACAGAACGAAATCAAGAGTCACATTCATGTAGCTGGGTTCATAAAGAGTATAGCTCCCATTGGCATTCTCAGCAATATTCACCACTGCATTGCTGTAGTCTTGGGTGTAAGGTTCCTTCAATAAAAACTTCCGAGTTTCATTGGCACCTAAGTCTTCAATTTCAGCAAAGTATGCATAAGCTCGAGCATTGGCAGGGAAATCGTCTAAATTTAATCTGTAGCTGAGCCTCCCTTTGGTGCCAACAACAGCTGTTTGCATCAATTTTTCAGGTGGGTACTCTCTTGTTCTTATGTTAACATTCTTCGATGTACTTATTCTCTCTGTGCCCGGGGCCACACCTACAAGAAAGTTCTGCCTTTTAACCAGATCGGACTCCCAAATTCTGTCATAGGGATCATCTGGGTACCTGAGAAAAGGGAAAAAAGGAAATTCTTTTTGCAAAAAAACTAGCTGATGAAAAAGTTATAATTTAGTCTAGTTGTTCCTCAAACTTCAAAAGTTAATGAGCACTTCAAGGGAGATTACCTTAGGGGATCTTCACTTGGGGCACCAAAGTTCAATCTAGCTGCAACTTCCAAGAAGAAATTGTCTTCGAAATCAGTGGCATACATTGAAAGGTTGAAGGGACGCAGCTCAAGTGTAGATATGAATGGAGAACCAGTTGTTGCACAGCATATGCAAACATTGATGGAATCAGAGGGTGCCCTGATGACAGCTTCCTTCACATATATTCTTGAAGCATCCAAAATCGATACAGTTGACCACTTGGTTGCGTCCAAGTACAACTGAAACTGGGGATATGCTTCATTTTCCCGGCTGCCATACTGAAACGTTGCACGAACTAGATACCGCCTTCTTTCTTGGGTGATTAAAGTGTAGCAGTACTTCTTGCCGTCTATGGGAAACTCTCGCCGCCTTTGATACTGTACTAGGTTTCCTCTTGGATTTTCCACTTCCGCTGATTTTCCTTGGCTCATGAATCCCGTGTCTGATGTCCATGACAATCCAGTACTACGGTCAGTGTAATTACTCGTGCCTCCACAGTCTAGACTGACGAATTCTGCAGAGTTGAATCAGTTTTTTTGCACAGATTTAGATCCTGTCATGGCCAAGCTCATAACAAAGTTGCAGATTCTAGACATATCAATTTTCAGAAATTTGTGACAATCACTAAATTAAATTGGAAGAAAACTTTCTCAACATTCATGAGTACTTTAGTTTTGGTTAAGGAAGAACATACCTTCAACTTGGCACACAGCAGATGATAGAAATAAAGGAAATATAACCAGGAAATAAGAAAATGAACCCATTGAAGAAGAAGATCAGGGAAGACAACCCAATCCCTTTGATATTTTCTTTTTCTTTCCCTAAAATCTCAGTGACTGACTACAATCAAAACCACTGTTTGTTGAGTTAAACGTCTCGACCATCTTTCTTCCACTGACCTTTTACTTTAGTTATTGATGATCAACTTCCTCATTGTTCATTCACGCTTATCCTTTTTTTTTTTAATTTGGAATCTTCTTTTCCCGAGAAAAAAGAAGAAGAGGGGTATCAACTTATTTATGTCAGTTTCACCTTTAGCTGCTAAAAAGTGCAGACAAATCAATTTTGAAGTCATTCATTACTCTTTCTTGGCTATATATTTTACAATTATAAATACGAGGAACAGCTTCTGACAAAATATAATCTCATACGCCGTGCATTAATGCAGATTCATAATTTTTTTTATGCTCAGGATAATGAGATATGCAGAAAAAAATACAGTTTTTACCGTCAGAAATCTAAAGAAAACACATGCATGCTGCACAGAAATGACATTATCTAGGTGGTGGGAACCTAGAACGTAAAAAAGCAATACGTAATATCAATACACGTTGGACAAGGACCAGAAAGAGAATCTACGCCATGCAAAAGAAGAAAAAGAAATAGCATTACGATAATGGAGGCATTCATTAATAAAGAGTGGTGCTTCCTCTGCAGCCTGCAGATGCCGACTCTATGTGCCACGCGTAAATTGTATTTTTTTATTTTTTATTTTAAATATTTTTTAAATATGTTTAAATATTTTTAAACAAATAAAAAATATATATATAAATATACTAATAATCACTTCCTTAATTATTAAAAAAAATTAAATGTATAAACAATCAAAATAAGGAACAAATTGAGAAAGTACAGTACTATTATTCTTTAATAAAATGCTTTTGCTTTGATTTCCCTTCTGCTTTTGCTTACGACAAAATCTTTTTTTTTCTAGTCCCTTTGGACCAACTTGTCTTCTACTTTAAAGCCGAGAAGTGTGCAGATGATGCCACTTTATAGCTGGACTCAGTACAGGTTGGTCCCCGTCTAAATCTCCCATGCAGAACCCAATTCAATTATGTTCACCATCATCCATTTAACAATATTATGATTTTCCTTTTAGTTTTCCAATCCCCTTTAAAGATTTGCTAGATTACAAGAACACAAAACAGCATTCTTTTTTTATCGTTTAGCTCCAAAATGAGACAGAAAAAGATGAGTGGAGTTTGATGGTGCAATATATTTTTGCAATCATGCAATACTTCAAGCTTGGGAGTACAATCATGATAAGTGAATCTCAGTTCATATTGTTCAGAAAAGAGATTTGGTCTCTGTTCATTTCAAGAAATAAAGCAAAATCAGCTCAGTGGTCAAGTCACATGGTCCTCAGGCTTAAAATAGAGATACAAAGGCCATGGCAGCACAAGTCAAATGGACAAGTGATGTTGGGGCCCGGGGGGGCATATTTGAAGCCCAACGGGACTTATGTTGTCTAGCCTAAGATCCAAAGAGTAATCATCAACCGGCAGGGTTTTCTCCATTTGAAAATTTTATCTATGTGTGTCTTGAACACGTGGCATGCTTATATTTTTTTTTAAAGAAAATATATGTCAATTTTTTAGATTTTTTTTATTACAAAAAATACCTCAAAAATTCAGTTTGGATGAAAACTCTATCCTTTATCAAATTGTCTCACCTATATTTTGTATATACTTTTAAATGAAGTTTTTCTAACATCCATCTTGCTATGACATATTTAAAAATGGTTAGTCTATATACAATTTCTATTTTGGAGACGGTTGATGTAAGCTCATATAGTTATATTTAAAAAAATTTTAAAATTATAATAATATTCTTTTTAAAATGATATTTTTTCTCTTTTACTCTCATTCATGAATGAAACTACACATGTAGTCTCTTATTCAGAATTATAAATAGAATTTCTCATTTAAAAAGCTATTTTCCTTTTTTTTTTTTTTTTTGAAATAATTTTTTTGCAGAGTATTCATGATTTCCCACTTATGAAACCCAATAATGACGCTTGACTCTTGAGTACATTTTGGTCTCAAACTATGGATTGATTGGTCAAAAAGCCAATTCGAGTCGATAAATCGAACCAAATTGAGTAAAACCATGGTCGGCCCGTAGTTTACGGGCCGTACAAAACAATTTCTCAAGT
The DNA here is from genome assembly GCA_003123785.1 of Pterocarya stenoptera. Lineage (NCBI taxonomy): Eukaryota > Viridiplantae > Streptophyta > Magnoliopsida > Fagales > Juglandaceae > Pterocarya > Pterocarya stenoptera. Next base: position 4,288 of record QEOT01124185.1, on the reverse strand, counting down.
AAAACCAAATTGAAGGCCTTTGAAAAGTTCCACATGCTCAAAAACAAAAATATCCATAACTAGCTATTAATTATAATAAAAATTTTATGTGCAATTATTTTTACATATTTTTTTACATATTTTATTTATATGATTAATTGCATCATTTTTTAAATAAAAAATAATTATTTTAACTAATCGCATTACAAAAGATATGTACAGAACATAACTCTAATTACAAAAGTGGTTCCTAAGACGGCCCTACACGCTCTACATTCAACCGACCACGTCGTACGTGCAGACCCAACCATTCTTTTTAGTGGTGATGATGCCAATGCAAAAGTAAAAAGCAACCGCGTACATTGGGGACCACTTTTTGTTCTGCTCATCCTTATATGGTCCATACAAAATTGCATGCATTATTAGTAAGTAAATTAATTTAAATAAAAAATAAATGTTTTTATTACGAAAATATTACATAAAAATAAATTTATAAATTAATATAATAACGTATCATATTAAATCATATCAATTTGAGAAATTATTTTTATAAGATTTTTTTTTTATATTTGCAACACTTCTTGTAAATAAATAACATAAAAGTACATTGATATGACACTAATTTTGTAGAAGTTTTTTTACTTCAAAATAATTTTATAGCCTAAAACTGGCTTCATTACTAATTATATAAAAATATAGAAAATGATAGATATACAAATCTTTTTACAAAAATAATATTGCTAATTTACTTTACACAAATATCTTTATTTTAAAATATAATTGTAAAAAAGGTTCTGAATGATATTTCTTAACAAAGACCTTTTGGTTCCTCTATTATTCTAGCTCCACTTTACTAAGCCAATGATGTCAAGTTATATATTTTTTCAAAAATTCTACGTCCAATCATTTTACATATTATTTATGTACTTTACTAATATGATTGGTTATGTCGTTTTTTTAATATAAAATAATTATTTTGACCAATTACATCAGTAGAATGCGCAAAAAATACGTAAAAGTAATTATATACAGCAGAACTCATAATTTTTTTTTTGTTCCAATCGACAGTGGTGATTGTGTTGTGTTTAAACCATTATATAAAAAGAAAAATAAATATTGAAAGATATAAGGATACTAATAAATTATTATTGGTTAGAATAAATACTGTAAGCTAGATAAATTAATATTATCCAACTTTTTATTCACAAGGAGAATAGGTAAGCTAGAGAATAGTCCAGGAGTTGGAAAGTCCAGAGATTGACAATAGGATATGATTTTGCTTTATTTTCGTCAAACAACAAATTCGTTTTGGTTTCGAATTCCCGTAAGTTAAGGATGTAATAAAATGGACAAAACCCAAAAAACCAATTTTGTTTCGGTCCGAGACGAAACGATCAAAAATCGGAGTTGTTGGTCGTGGAGCAGAGCGTGGTGTTATTTCCAACTACCGCACAAAAATGGGCTATTTAGATCTGGACCCCCCACGATTGACCCCTACATACTTTTTAAGTTGACCACCTCAATTATAATGGGCCTCCACTCTCCAGTCCATATATTCCGCGAAGGCGACCCTAAAACATAATCACAGATTGAGAACTTATAGCTTAATTCATAATTTATTTATTGTTTGATAATTATATATTTTTAAACATGTTATATTTGTTTAGAAATAAATTTAAAAAATTATTTTTCAGGTAAAAATAAAGATTATTTGATTTTTTAAAGATTATGATCATATCCTTAAAAATTATAATTATTTAAAAGTTGTGTATATATTTTCAATCATTGACGGTCCTTTTAAAATTCTAATTACGTTATGCATTATTTGAAAAAGCACTAAGAAAAAAATCAAAATAATAATTTTTCTCAAATGTACTTTTTAACTTATTTGATATTAAAACGTGTTTTAATATGTAACATCCAAACAACTTAATTTTTTCATTAAAAACTTCTAATGCTATTTAAGAACTTTTTAAGACTAATATTACAATTCCAAACAGGCCCTAACTGCTACTCTACTACAATTTTATCAATTTATAATAAAAATAATTATATTTATATATCGGTGTAGATAACACATCTATTAAATTGTTTACGCGATATAATTTAATTTCGAAGAAAAATTTTAACCAAGTTGATCCCTCTCCTACCAATGCTATAAAATTTTGAACAATGTTACGTACAGTCTTTATTTAAAGACTGCATTGTAAGCCTTGTTAATTTTATTTTTAAATTTTTTTAAAATTATAATAATATCCTTATCAAAATTATACTTTTTTCTATCTAATGAAAGGCTTGCACATGCAGTCTCTAAATGAAGACTGTAAATAAAATTTCTCTATTTTTATATGCCTTTTTACGAAGAGAATTGAGTTCAGAAAACTCATTTAACTTTATTTTTAATTTTAATAACAAAATTAATTCTTTGCTTTAAGGCAATAAGCTTGCTTTTGGCTTTGCGTTTGGCACACCTTTATTTTATTTTTTATTTTCTCGTTGGCTAGGTTGCTTGAGAGTTGATTTGATTACATAAAATTATTTATTTTATATAATTATTATAATTTTTTTAAATTTTAATATAAAATATAATAAAAAAAATTTAATTTTTTTAAATCTTAAAATAAAAATAAAATAAAAATATATATTATAATAATATTTTATTTAAAAGATCTCGTATCTCAATTTTAAGCGTGGAACCATAAGAAAGTTTTTGGAAAAGTGTTACTTTTCGTGGGCAACATTAATTACAGCAGATGAACTATATTGAGCCCAAAGTAACAACGTCAGAGTTGGAATAATGGCAAGCCCAAATTGCAGTTGAGAAAAATAATGAAAGGAAATGAACAGATACAAGTAAGAGAGAAGGCATCCCTTTCTTTTCTTCGAGTGTGGAAGGTTTGAACGTTAAGCAATCTCTCTCTCTTCTCTTTTAAAAAGTCTTTATCTAATCTCCTCCCCAGTATTCCCATTCCAGAACAAAACCACTCACAAAAAGCGAGTCTTTTTTTTTTTATTAATTCTTTCTCCCTTTGCTTCATCTTTTACTCAAGGAATAGAAAGAAAGACAAATGTGGCAGAAACAGTCCAAAAGATCTTGTTTCAGAGAATCTCTCAAAGCTCTTGAAGCCGATATACAACATGCCAACACCGTGTAAGTCTTGAACGTTTTTCTCAACAATTCAAAATACTGTACAACCCATTTGCGTTTTGGTTATCCTTTTAGTGGAGATCATTTGGTTATGTTTCTTCCTGTTCTCCTCCAAATATATCTGTCTTCCTAGTTAATTATATTCAGTTGTTCCTCAAAGATATTCCTTTTCTTTTTTGGATTAGGACAGAAAATTAAAATAATTTAAATTTTTTTAAGGACGAACAAGTGAAGATAATTCACTGTATCAATTGTTGTAGTTAGATGGTGTTTTGTCGTCAAATTATGGTAGATGGGATGAATTTGGGGTTTGTGGATATGCGTATTACTGCAGATGCTTTCATAAGGGCTTTGTAGTGAGAAATGCCTTAATTATATGCAGACTATAACCATTATATATATATATTTATATCATATATGCCCATTTTTAGTTCATTCTTGAAATTTTTACCCTCTAAAACCCCATAAAAAATCAAAGATTATACAATGTGGGTAGCGAAAAGCGGTTATTTATTCCTTCTCATTTCTGCCTCGAAATTGTTTGCTTTAATGGTCTTGGCATCCCAAGAGATGATCATGAAGAGATGATTAATTGAATGTGTGAGCTTCTGCAGGGCAGCTGCTCTCCCAAGAGACTATTGTGGAGATTGTATCCAGCTGAGATTGTCCTACAGCCTCTTTGCTCCCTTTCTTCTTTATTTGATCGAATGGATGGATTATAGTTGTACAGATACCCTCCCCAGTTACTTAGGGCTTCTGGAGATACTAATATACAAGGTGGGTTGTTGTCTGTTTCTTCTCATTTTCAGTTCCATGTTTAATCTTTGCATTGGTGTTCTTTTATTCCCTTGCTCCGACTTTAGAAATCCAAATGAAGCTCTGCATAATTGTCCAGGTATATGTTGATGGAATGCCAACGATGTCCTCAAAAGAAAGGAAAGCTACTCTACGGGAGTTTTATGGTCTTTTCTTCTTTCTGTGGCTTCTTGCTAACAACCATTCGATCATATAGTCTCCACCTTTCTTGGTTTCAGCTCCTAAATGCATTTATTGGTGAATTTCTTGCAGCTGTGATATACCCATCTCTTAGGCAACTTGAAGGCGAGTTTATTGAATTGCAAGATGATACTGTGACAAGCCAATCCACAGAAGTTTCAACCC
>QEOT01124184.1:169016-189999 GCA_003123785.1 Pterocarya stenoptera | reverse complement strand
TAATGCTATATGTATGGAGAAACAAGACCAAGAAAATCTACCAAACAATTCTGGCATGCCACCTAGCACACATGACTATTAAACAAAAAAAAAAAAAAAGGGTGATAAAGCAGTGGTTTTACCTAACACAACACCTAGATGGGGTGAATAGGTGTAGAAAAATTTTTCTGTTCTAATAATAAATATTCACAAGCAAACAATTAATCAAATACACAAATCACACAAATAATTAACACAGAGATTTGTTCATGAAATGAAAACTCATTTGAAGAACGTCTTCAAAATTTAAAACCACTCCGTGTGTAGGTTACTATTACAAATCCACTATAGAAATTTTAGTTCGTTACACCCAATTTAGAAACATTCACAAAATCTTTGCAGCAGCTAAACTTGGCTTGCAACTCTACGAGTGACCCACTCGATCTTTACACGCATGTAGTGCCGGAACTCCGGCCTTTCGATAGCTTCCCATAAGAAACTCTTGATCTTTGCATCCACAGCAGTTCCGAAAACCGTCTGGCTAAAGAACACGTCTACTCCAATGGACTCAACTGTATTTGATCTTAAGTGTGATATGGTGGAGGTATATTTTTCAAGAGATTCAACTTTGAATGTAGGGGAGAGTTTCTCTCAAGTGCTCTTGGAATGAGGCTCTGTTTTTGCTCTATTTCTCCACACCCAAATGGTAGAATATAATGTTCTATTTATACCTCCCAAGAAGCATGACACTCAAATCTTTAAAAAAATTAAGTTGTCTGAACATTAGCTCGAGCTAAGTGTCAAGCGCAAGTCAAGCGCACGTTGTACTTCAGATGCTGCTTGAGCACCAAGTCAAGCAAGGAATGAGCAAACTCTCTGAATGACTTAGCTCGAGCGCTATGTTGAGTACATGTCCAGTGAACTCTCTGGGTGAGCTCTGCTCGGGCCGTGTGTCGAGCGCCTGTCTAGTGAACTATCTATATGCCTTCCGCTCGAGCTTTGTGTTATGCGCACGTCGAGCGAGCTCTCTGTATGAGGTTCACTCAAGCGGTGTGTCGAGCAAACTTCTTGTTTGAGGTTCGCTCGAGCGTTGGTCGAGTGCAAGGCGAGCTAACTTCCTGTATGTGTTATGCTCGAGCCATGTTGAACTCACTTCACCCCCTTTTCACTTTGACACACTTCAACACTTGTTACAACACAATTTTACAAAGGTTTTCACAAGAATATGCCAACACACTCATTTTTACATTAACAATCTCCCCTTTGGCATTTCTATGACAAGATTTGATGCCCCCAACCTCCTCTTGGGATGGAACAGAGACTTAAAGTGTCGGGACATGCAACACAATGTTACATACTCCCGTTCGTGACAGTTAATATGCAATGCATCATAGTATGCAACTAGCAGTATGCAATAATCACAGCGTATAGAAGGGTGAAAACAGAACTTATGCCAGAATAACTAAAACATCCTAATTTCATTAGAAATCATCAAGTTCAAAATACCAACATAGCATAAACTTAGGTACAAAGTTAAATCAGTCTCTTCATGCGATCTAAGGCATGAAGGACTAGGGCTATAAACATGATGATCAAATCTACTCTCCTCTCGAGTTCAGGCTCCTCCTCAATTAGTCAAATCCAGTGCTCCATCTAATCCGTCCTTCCCATATCCTGACACAACTTCTTTTATCCCAAGTGGAATGATAATGAGTCCACAAGGGGTGAGATTTACTTGAAATCTCAGTAAGTTAACAACCAACTTGCACAAAGATTAATTCTGCATGAAGGATGATAACTATGCAATGCATGAAATGTAGAAAAATGTGCGTTTGTCTCCCATCTAGATTCCTCAATATTTTCAGGAAAGCCTTGGTGCACTTTCGCTTTCAGTGAACATTTTCACTTTCTCATTCCAAAAACATGACATTTCAAAAGAGAACATTTCAGACTTCTTTGCTTTTAAAATTCATAACATTTCATAATTTATTAAAGCTATCATTAACATCATTTGGTAGTAACATGGTTCCCTATCTGCACCATGAGCATTTTCCGGTGACCGTAGTACAACTCATGTTGGCATACATCATTGTCTGCAGATATCATTTTTAATGCATTAGTAATATAACATAACATCATCATAACATCATAATATATACACCCACCAGCATTAGGTGTCATAACATATGACTTCGCTCCGGCGCTCTTTAAAAAGAACCCATTCGAAACCCGTTAACTGTTCTTCGTCAACTCTGGAGTTACCACTCCATTCTTACTCACTCCAGAGTGGACAGATAAATTCCACTAGGATAATTTTTCATCCTAGCCTTTGGGGTCGTGACAAAAATTATTTTCATGCTAAGTTAAAAATGTGTTCCATGACATGTGCATATATAGCAAGCTTTATGTAAAAATGACATTTATAGGTGCATTATGCTAAAATGGTAGAAATATCACTAGTCATGTAAATATACACTCAACGTATCATATAACATGATATTTTATGCTCAAAGTGATAATTGAAATATGAATGAGGCATTTATTAATAATTCATAAATAATCTATCAAGGTGTAAGTTTAGAGACCAATTTACAAACTTTCGGAGTAATTTGAAAAATAATGTCTTAGTTGCGTAAATCAAGTGTGTACTAAGTTAGGATACTTCAATGGGTGTGGTCCAAAATCAAAGTGAAACTTGCCCAAATGGTCCCCACCTGTGGCATGTACTTTAGCTATGCCTACGTGTATTTTCAACTATTGGTCTCTATGGTTGTATGCATATGAGATTTTCTTTAATCACAAATGATCACTAACATCTTTGATGACATATTAAAGACTAATTCTTGGATAATAGAGTTCATCCCAACACTTAATCATGGCTGATATATCCTTAATCTCTTCTTCATTCAAAACCGATTCATATTTGATGATCAAAACAAAATAGATTCAAAACCTACTATGGCATGCTTCTAATCACAATTTAAACCTTCCATAATTATGTTAAGACAATAATAAATCATGTCGCTTAAGACATGCCATATCTAAATGTCCACTTAAAATCATTTAATTATCCGAACCATCCCTTAATTGACCCGGTTTTGAAATAAGCTTGATAACCTTTTCAAAACTTACCCAAATTTCATACCAACACATGGAAATAAAGCTTGACATGCTAACTAAGATAAAAAATCAAGAAAAGTTACAAATTTTGTGGCCTTCCATGCACTCTAGATAGCCTTACACAAGAACACTCAAGAACTCACTTGGTTTCACTCTTTTGATCTCTAAGAGGGGGAAGTGCGCTTCAAGACTCAAGAGGAAGCTTAGAGATGAGGTGTAGAGGAAGTGAGAGGGTGAGGGGGCCTTTTATAGGCAGCCAAGGGGAAAGGGACATTAACTTTGGTCAAGGGGAATGATGGAAGATGGTGTATGAATCTGAATTTTTCAGATTTGTACTCCATCACTTGTGTCATCTTGTGCCAATCAAAATAGTGCCCTAAACTGCCATGATTTCACTTCTATAGTTGCTACATTACTCCTATGGGGGGCTGGTCAAGTCATGGTGCAGAGGAGAGGGGGGAAAAATCATCAAAATCACCCAAGGGGGNGGCTGGTCAAGTCATGGTGCAGAGGAGAGGGGGGAAAAATCATCAAAATCACCCAAGGGGACTTACGGGTTCAGCTGGTTTTCCTTTGGCAGATTTTGATTATTGTCTTGACTAATCCCTTTGAACCATCATCATGGCTAATTTGTACAAGAGCAAGGTCACTTCTTGAAAATTTTTCTTTTTTCTGGTGGTAGAGGGTGGAGAGTTGGCTGCCAAGTGATCATGAAGGTGCAGCCCTAAATAAGGTGATGAGATGGAGGTATCCTACTGAAATTTCTAGACTGCCTTCTACAGTTTGTGTCCTTTTGAACAAGGGGGAATAGTGGCCTAAAACCACCATGATTTCTTTCCTACTATGGCTACAATGGTCCTACAGTGGTGGCCAAATCGTGGAGTGATAAGTGTTATTTTTACGTGATTTTTATCTAAATCGATTAGTGGCAGCGAGATTTAAAGAGAGCGGACGAGATTTGGGCGAGGAGCCTTGTCCCATGGGCAATAAAGAGATTTCTCTCGCCCAAAGGTGAGAAGGCTTACCTCTCAGTAGGCGAGGAGATTCGTGATCGGAGGGCATGAAAAGTTGGCGCCAATATATTTTACCTTCTGGGCGAGAAGACTTGGCGACAAGGTTCTTGGCAGTTAGATTGGGCAACTAGTCTAACCGACCAACTTAAAAGTTCAACTTAAATGACATCGTAGGCAATAACTAAAAAAAAACAGAGAGGAGTCTTTCATCCCGATCAGGAGCCTTTCCACTCGATAGGCAAGGAGAGGGCCATGTGGTCTTTATGACCTCTCCGCTAGTTCATTTCAGTCCACACGGCATCTACTCGGTGGGATAATTTCTCCCAACCGGGATCAATCTACTACTAACCACTAAAATCGAGTTCCGCAATCAATGTATTGGCGACCAAATCCTTCCTAGGCTCACTATTCAAGTCGCATATCACTTATTCTTCTATTTTCAATAATCCTATTAATATTATGTGAATTGTACTAAGTGCCAAGATTAAGGCTAACCTTACCATCAACCCTAATGCAATTAATACCCCAGAATTATAAGCCTAATCTAGAATGTTTAAGGGTTGATCTAGTGGTTAATTAAGCGGGGTGTTACACAAAACCTCTAGCCTATACATTGGACCTAATCCTGACACACCCCACATAGGATTCCCAAATATAGGTACAGTCAAGACCAAGTTGGGATATTTTTACACACTTGACAAATAGGTAAGCATACCAAAATAAAAAGTGAAAGAAATATTCACTCATGTGTAATCAATATATGTTATCCAATTTAAAAGCAATAATTCAAGTATACACATGACAGGCACAATTTTCATCAGAAGAATCTTCATTAAGAAAAGATTAGACATTAAGTGTCATTGAAGAATACAATACAATAGCAGCTCAAAAAATTGTGTTTCACAAAAAACAATTTCTTTCACTAAGGCTACATGCTACTCCCCCTAGCTGTATCCTATCCTATGTGCTGCTCCCCATACATATGTGCTCCCCCTACATATCACTCCCCCTTTTTGTCACAAAACCCAAGGGGCTCAATCACCACCATCTGAGTGACTGCCACCATCTTCATTATTGATGAGCTCCTCCATGTCATTGAAGTGTTGGGTGACGAACTATTGGAGGCCATCAATGCGACCATCAAGACAATCCTAGAGGCCATCAACTCGACTATCAAAATGGTCTAGGCGAGCATCAAAATGGACCAAGTAGTCAAGAATCGTCTGTAGGCTGGGCTCGATCGAATTTGGTGCCGCCAAGGAGGTGTTGAGCTGGATGGTGCGGAGCTAGAGGGCTAAGAGCTCAACGGTTGAGATTTGGGTGCAGAAGGATGCTCAACATTCAAAGGGTGAAGGTGGATGTGTGCACGGCTGAACTGAATGGTCTTACGACCAATGGGAGCCTTAAGCATAATCCTAGGTTCATGAGGAAGAATGGAGATAGACTGAGCCAAAGCAATCCGAGCGATGAGGCAGGCAAACGGTAATCCAGTCTAGGTTTTGTTGGACTGGAAGGCCTCAAGCATGACCCGAGAAAGATGACTCCCCAAATCAATGGAGACGTCATTGATCAAGGCATAAAGAAGGGTGACCCGATCAAGCCTGAGATCATTGTGATAACCTATAGGGTAGAGGTTAGTCTGGACAATCCGACTGAGGAAGAGGTAGTCAGGTGGAAATTCAACTGTATGTAAGGGCATCCTACCATCCAAGCCAATGTACCACCCAGTCAGGCATTCAGCGATAGCTAACTTGTGAGGAGGAGGAGTTGTGATATAAGGATGATAAGTATGATTTTTATGTGATTTTTATTACTCTTTTATTTATGAAAAGTGTCATTTTTCCTTTAATACTATTGATTTTATTTTATCTCTATATATTTTTCTTTATTTTCTTGGATTTGAAGGAATGAGAAGATTTAGTGCGAAATGAGAGCATTTTGGTACAAAAGAAGATAATACAGATCTAGACCGATGATAGGCGACGAGATTTGAAAAGAGCCAAGGAGATTCAGGCGAGGAGACCCAATGGCGACCAGAATTGGCGACAAGGTGATAAGCAATATATTTTACCTTCTGGTAAGAAGACTTGGCGACAAGGCTCCGGGAGGTTAGATTCCGCGACTAGTCTGAATGATCGACTTAAAAAACTAACCTAAACGACATCTTGGGCAACAACTATTAAAGGTGAGCAGCTTTACCGCTCGGTAGGTTGGCAAGAGAAGTTGTTCATCTCGGTCAGGAACCTTACATCTTGGTCATTGGGCGAGGAAACTAGTTATATTCAGCGCACACGGCATCTACCCGATGAGACCTTTCTGAGTTCCGCAATCAATCTGCTAGCTGACCACCAAATCCTCCCAAACTCTGTAAATCAAGCCTTTTATACTGAATCTTCCATTTTAGATAATTTTGTTATTCTTGAGATAATTTCTTTTATATTAACATTTATCTTTTCCAGATATTTAGGCTAGATTGTAGCCGCATTTATCTTGTTTTCGAATTTGAGTTTTGAAATCTATTTAATCCCGTCTTGTGGGATGAATAGGAGAGGAGAGTCTAAGTTTAGAGTAAAAATATTCCAGAGTTTATTTTTTAAGTTTCTTTCAAGGAGGGGATCTGGAGGGCAGAGGCGAGAGCCATATGCTTTATCAACCGACTTCAACGAAGAATACTAGTTTTATTGTTTTTCTTTTCAATTTCATTATGAACTAATTTTATTTTTTAGAGTTTTGATGTAGTCTAGCATTAAAGACACAATTTATATTCTAAGTTATCGTATTTTCAATTATTTCTTGATTGAGTATTTATTCTTTGTTCTTAATACTTGCAATTTTCTAACTAATTATTGTTCGATCTATTTAACCGTAATGAGTCTGAGAGGTGATTTGTGATTAAAGTTCTAGGATTAAGCACCATTAGTTGAACGAAAGTAGAGATACTTTACCGCAATTAGTGTGATTTTTAAGAAAAATCCAAAGAACTTAATGAGTCTCAAATTAGTTAAATTCACATAGAGATGTGAAATTATTAGTTGGAGATATTTTTGGTATTGTTCGAGAGAAAATATTGAATAGTTAAGGAATTTTTATCATCAACTTGGGAAAATTAGAATTCTATAACAAGGAAAAATAAATTGAGTAGGATTTGCTAGGTGAAATCAAACGCTCTAGATCTATTTTTATTATCTTTAAAATCTTAATTTTAATGTTATTATCTTTAGTTTAATTTAGATAATCTATTGTTCAAATTTTGGTTTTCCACATAGTAATTAATTTAGTCAATTTTAATAATCAATAGCATAATTAATCCCTATGGGTTTGACATCCATCTTCTTTAAAATACGTTACTACTTATTACGATTCTGTGCACTTGCAGATATTTTCAACACAACGAAGAATATGTCCAGTTGGTCACACGAGAGGCATTGAGCAAACCAGCTACCATACCTGGAGTCACTCAGAATTGGATGTTCTAGAGACTCACATCAAAAGAGCCATCTTTAAACATGGCATAGATATTGGAGTAAAACTCCCGCACCAACTCCATAGGAGGAGTGAGAAGATCAATGGTCAAGGCTTGTCATTGGTGGAACTAAAAAATATGAGACATAATGGTCTCAGTGAGCTCAGCTAGGGAGACCTCATGCTCAATGATAGGAGTGCACTGAGTGAAATTCTGAGCGTAAAGTTCCCGTGCCCTAGCATTATGGAAGAGTGCTTGGGCTGGGGCAGGAGGATTCTGGGGAGGACGCACATGTCGAGACATGATTTTGGCTGTAGACAAAATAATGACCATTAGACAAGGCTAAAAGCAATTTGAATGACCCGATGTATGCATGTCTAAAATGCCCAATGCATGTGCATGCTAATGTGTATGCCTAATGTGCATGCTAATGTGACCCTTCTAAAATGGCCAATTCATGCCTAAGGTTTCAACAATGCTTGCATGCATGCCAAGTGGACAACAAGCCCAATGCATGCCTAAAATGCATGACCACCATGCCCAACGCTCAATGCAATACACGGTGAAGCACTATCTAGATGCAACACAAGGAATCACTCAAGCATTTTATCAAACACTTGATGTGCAAGCTATGCCAAACTTGAGTTTAGGACCCCATGAGTGTTTCATCACCCTCCTAGGTACTAACCATCACTCAATGGTGAGTGGTGATCTTCCCACACACTACAAACATCACCAATAGGCATTTACAAACACACCAACCGTGCTAACCATACCCAACATTTTCTCTACCAATCTTCATTTCACAAACCAATTTCATGACCCAATGAAAGAGATGAACATGAGATGCTCGACCCTAGATGACTATGTGATTAATGCAAAACTAATGCATGATGAAAAAATAAATAAAATGTGAGAATGTAACACAATACAATAGTGATAATAACACTCTCCACTCCTGTCACGACCCCGCCCTAGATGAACAGGGTGAGGTGGGACGCTTACTTTCTTTTTCATTTCCTTTATTAATATTATTATTAATATTACGGGATGGTTATATATATATGTTTATTTATTTATTTTTTCTACGCTACGGTAGTAACGTGAGATACGCGTGGACGTGACATACTTGCACTCTTGGTTTCTAATCAAAGGGATGGAACACCTAATAGGCAATTGATTCAGCATTCTAAAAGAAAGGGACTCTCAGAGTCCATCATTCAAACATCAACATAAATAGCTCCCAACATAAACAGGGACTCAGTCCCTACAATACAACCAAAAGAAAGGTGGCAAGCCCTCATATGAGGGGTTACCATCACCCCTCCATAGAGGTCACACCCTTACCATCGCCCCACCATAGAGTTTACAACATAAACAAAAGAACCACATTGTTTAAAGGAAATAACACAAAACGTCCCCAACATGGGACCCACCCTAATTCCATAATCAAAGGCACTAACAACGACGAACCGGGGAAACACTAAACATCAGCCTTTCCCTCTTCAGCAGCGCTCGGCTCCACAGTTCCTTCTTCATTACCTGGATGTTTAAAACATAAACACAAGAGTGAGTCTAATACTCAGTAAGTAGTACACCAAGCCGTCAACTTATTAACCACATAATCTTTCTTTTGAACACATGCATACATAACATTTTCAAATTCTTAACAGTGCCTTTATGCATAAAACATTCTTAGGAATTAAACCATACTTTCATGCTTAAACATGCTTTCTATGCTTTTTATCCTTTCACTTTCTTAGGCCATTGCACACTATTACGCCCCGTATGCTAGGGTTAGCGGTCTTTTGGACCAATGGATTCGCCCGTGGCCGCGGGTTGGAATCCCATTCCGTTAGGGCGCAGTACTGGGTGCACTACCAGATACTGCTTCCCAGCATTGCCATTTGCCCATTCATTCATTTGGGTACCCCTTATTCATTTAAGTGTCCATTACGTATTTTCATGCATTGAACATTCATTTCATTCTTTCCTTTCTTTGCATTTTTTCATTTTCATTATCTTTTCTTAGTCTAATGCACATGCTTTTATAAAAGGTTTCATGTCATGCTATATAATTAAATAAGATATTAGCTATTTAAACGAGAGCATGCATAAAGAATCTCATGATGCATTACCTTATACCTTACACACAATTACATGTATCATGGTGCTTAACAGGGGCGATCAAGAAGGGCTTATACATAATATATTTTCATACTTACTCTATCTTTAGATGAACATTTGAGAAAAGAAAGTAACATCATTTCATAAGGGAACTTGTGTAAGAAGCATGGTCATAGCTACTTACCTGCGAGCTTTAGTTAAGTAGCTTTCTTCGAATCTTGAAAACAGATTCCTATTCAATAAGATAAGATAGGCTCATTAACATTCACCTTACTTGGAACTTAACTAATCAATACTCTTACGTGCTAACTTAATTCCAAACCTTGGAATTAAGCATTTCCTTAACCCGTTTATCTATCCAACATACATAATGATAGCTCACCACATTGAAACCCTCATCCTATACCATTTAAAGAGACTCATGAAAGCATATTACCCATTGGTTGTCCCTTTTTAAAAAGGGTCATTGCTTCCTACAAAAAGGATGGATGGAAATCATAGTTTAAATTACATAATTGGTAGGAAGTTACTTGGAAGGAGAAAGAAACAAGAATATACTTTAGATCTGGAAATTTTCATAAAAAGAAGCATTTGACAGTTTTACAATATCATATGGGGGATACTTTCAACAAAAGGGCCTACTCACAAGAGGGTTGATTCTATCATTTCTTTTTCAATGATTTTTCATACCAAGATTCATCTTTAATTGAGCTTAAGAGAGATTGAACAAAAAGGAATGTAATAGACTGATTTAGGCTTCAATAAAACATAGAAGAAATTCTGAAAAATTCTTGGACAGCCCATAGGCTTAGTGCTTTCACGTTCTTAAAACATCCTTTACTTAACCCAAACTTCAACTACATAAATAAACCATATTAAGGATATAAAAAGCTTAGGAAATTATCTCTTATCTTCTAAAACAGATTATAAACATGGGAATAGTACAAGACAAACTCAAGGTTTCCAAGTTAAACTTACTAGCTTAAACTAAAACTCTTAGTGGCTTACTCAAGCCATAAGTTCAATAGGAAAGATATGCTTAAGAATCATAACTTTAACTTCATCAATGTAACACATAAAGGCATGGCTTAACTAGAATTAAATCATGGCTTAGCTTGATAAAAATGCAAGGAAAACTATCACAAGGTGCCTTGCAAACACATGGCTGGAACAGAGCACACGCGTGCACACACGGTTGGAATCCAACACAGAGCATCATACACACGGCTGGAATTTCCAGAAAACATAGCATGGTTCGGCACACACACACACCACACTATTACCTTTCCATCCAACTTCACTTAGATAAGACACGAAATAGGAAAAATAAAGAGGAAATCAGCACAAGAAAACACTACATATGGATCGGCTTGCCCAGAAATTCTGAAACCCCAAATATAATTGCTTAACCCACTAAACATAAATCCTAGATTTCTCAAGAAATCAAGAGAAAACAGTGTATTACCTAGCTTAGCAGGTTATGAACCGAAGGAGGAGGAGAAATCCAAGAAACCGAGCCAAATTTTCGTCCTTCTTGAAGGAGATTCAACCGAACCCAAGCTAGAGAGAGAGAAGAGAATCAGCTTGTAAGAAGAGGAGGTATGGTCGATCGGCTAGAGGAAACTGAGAGGGTCCGTTTTCGTGGGGTTAAGAGTGGCCGAAGCTTGAAGACAATCTCCCTTAGCTTGCTCTGGAAACCGAAATGGCGTGTAGGAGAAGAAGAAAAAAGAAGGATCTGAAGGCTTAAGGGAGAAGGGGTCGATCAGCTCATGTATCATCTAGTCAAAGCTTCCTTTGGAAGCTAAGGAACGGACGTGTAGATCAAAACTTAGGAGATATTTTCCCTTAGATGCTCATCCTACGGTGGAAAAGGTTTGGGCCACTTCTTTAATTAAATAAAAAGGTAGGGACTTAAGGGAAAAATATTATAAGATCTAAAAATATTCACTTAGGTTATTTTTAATTACCCACATAAAAATATATATGAGAGCACACACCTTGAAATAAAATATTAAATATTTAAATCATAAAAATCTTAACCTCAAAATATTTAACTTAAGAAATTAAATTAAAGAAATGACGTAAGAACCTACGTAGTAGGATGCGGGTATTACAACTCCCTATATACAAACCAACTAACTTCCAACAGAATCCCTAAATCCTTCAGTCCAACTCTCAATGCAATGCAGGAGGAAAAACATGTAAATGCAACCAAGTGAACCACTCAGGCATTTTATCAAGCACTTGGTGTGCATGTGCTGTCACACATGGGTGAAATGCATGCATACCCCCAAAAATCCTACATACACATGAGGGAGTCTCTCTCAACTCCTAATACAGAATTCAAACCAGCTCAAGTTCCACCAAGTCATCCCCAAACATACCCATGAGGACCCAAAACCGAAACATAAAGATGAAATGCTAAATGGTAATGAAAATCAAAACAAAAATGATCAAGAAGAGGTGAAGATGAGAGGCTTACCATGATTAAGAGAGGATTTCGTGAGAGAAATCGAAGGAAATGTACACGGAGAACAGAGGAAAACGGAAATTGCACGGAGGAAAAAGAGGAATTTTGGGAAAAATAGTGAAAATGAACTACTCGAGTAGTGTAGGGGTTTTTAAGGATGTTCGTTTGAGCGGACTTTAAAGCCCTCGAGCAGCCACTCGAGCGACAACCCAAGATTTTTCCATAAACTAGTCTAGTTTTCCCATGATGTGATTCAAGCATAACTGAAGTCAATTTTGAAACAAAAAATGCACATCAAATGTAAAAGATCATCATCTTTTCATAAATCATGCAGGTAGCAAATACAGAATATCACTAGTAATATGAACCTGCGTGTTTAGAGAGTCCTTGCTCAATCAAGAAATTTCAACTAAAAGACGTGAGTGGGGTTGGGTTGAACAAGAAACCACAAATGCTTGGGAAGCCCTTCCAAGATGCAAAAAGTTAACACTAATACTGCTAGTACCTGGATGCTTCTATTTGGATTCCTATATCAGTATTGGCCTATTGGGTAATATGACTTTTTTTTTTTTTTGAATTCCTGTATCATCATCATTTTTCTTTTTCTTTTGATATATAAGAATTTTGCACATGAAGAAAAATAATGACATCATCTAGCCTGTAGTCAATTCTGTATACAAGTAGAACTCCCTTACACCTTTGATTGTCTCTCCAAGAACTCACAAGTGGCAAAACGTCAATTAATCGAGCTGGGAATGTAGTGTGTGATGCAGGTCACAAATTATGAATAGTATACATATTTTAAACCTTTGTAACTCATATAGGTACATGATATAATTTTCAAAAGACACATGCACTTAGATTTTTAGAATTACCACCACTAATGTCCTTTCTATCACATCCATATGCAAAACACTATGCATGTTTTTTGAGAAACACATCCAAGAATACACAAGGACAAAAATATGCATGAATTAAACACATAAAGTATACTTTTAACAAGAAAAAAAATAAAAAAAAAACTATACAAGACCTAAACATGTGTAAAATGCATGAATGCATGACTATCAATCTACAGCATAAATATTATGTCTGGCCTACTTCTCCCCTTTTCTCATCCACACTCGTCTCACTTTTGGATGATCCACCTTATTAGCCCTCTGGCTAGTAGTCAATTGGTCTAACTTCACATTGATCATCTCATTTTGTCTAGTTAAGACCATGACTTGGCTCCACAAGTTCTGGCTCCCTTTTCTTGAGTAGGGTTTTTCCATTCTCTTAGGATGGCTCATAAGCTCAAAACAGTTTGATCGAATGTGACCAATCTTACCACAATTGTGACAAACGTGGTTTGTCTTGTGAGCTATTTGTCTCATGGAAGGTGAGATGTACTTAGGAGCATTCACAAAATTCTTACCATTTTTAGAAGGATAAACAGTCATACTTTTAGAGAATGCAGGAGTATGAACATATTGACTCTTTAATTTAAAGCAATCTGGTCTAACATGACCAACTTTCTCACAGTGATGACATATAGGGCTTGTGTTGCGAGCTCCTTGTCTCTTGAGAGGTGGGACAAACTTTTCATATAATGTAAAATAGAGAAGCATAAAATGCCGGAAGGGAATCTAGGCTCTGTCGCTTGGTTTTTATTCACATGGGAAGGAGGGGAATGGGAGGGAGGGGAGAGAGGGGCTCGGATACAGAGTAAGGATCTTTGATTCACTTGGAGTCGATCTGCAAGTAAGGGTTTTGTTTTCGTAAAATGCCGGGTGGCTTTTCCACCTCATTGGGTCTTAGGAGTGGAGCTTTTCATATCGAGTGAAAAAACTGTTTGTACATGATGCTTAGCAAGGATGACAATTTGGGTTTATATTCAAATTTATGTTGTTTTATGCTAGGCGGAAGTGATTATAGGGTATAATCCTAATCAGATTGATTTAATAAATAGAGTTAAATTCTTAACCCTCGTATGAATTGCTAAATAAACAAGTCAGTCTCATGAAAATCACTACTCCTTGTAATAATATTTATAATTACTTATACACATTCACCTATCAAATTCATGACAAAGTCCGTATCCATTTGTAATTAATAAATATAACCTAATTTCCAAACAAGCATACACATAAAAATAAAAAGGTTTTTAAATTTGAAGATTAGCGTGCATGCTACAAACAAATTTTCATTTTATTCGTATTACACTCCTAAATTATGAATTGAGATGAAAGTTAAAAATTAAATAAAATATTATAAAAATATTACTTTTCAATATGGCCTAAAAGTTATTTTATTTTCGAATCAGTGTATAGAATATATGATTCATATAATTTAAAATGATAATTTTTAATTTTTAAAATTTAAAATTTTAAAACTTATCTTCAAAATTAAAGAATATTATATAAATATTTTATTAAGTGTAACGTACACGTGGACTCAAGAATATATTTTTTTCATTTAATAATGATAATGCATTTATCCGATGAGTAATAATATTTTATACAAATATTTTAAAAAAATATAGATTTATTAAGAAAAAAATAAAAATTTCACATTTTATATAAAGTGTTGGTATAAACGTGTGATTGTAAATCATTTCTCTTTCTCCCATTTTTATTCAAACCACACAGAGTGTCGGACGTGGTCTTCCCAGAATTCCTCTGTTTTACCGTACTATGAGAACTGTACCTGTACGTAGAACGCCACGTCTTGTTCAAGCTGAAACATTATCAGCTTTTAGTAACTCACCAAACGCCACGTACCAGCTGCCCAATCTGCTACGTAGATAAAAAACACATACGTCTTCACAGGTATGACCGGCAACCACCGGTTCTCCAATTCCACGTCAGTTATGGGCCCCACAAGACAACTGGAGGCGCTTTTACGGACCAAGTTCAGTTTGTGGATGAGATTTAAAAGACAAATTTCGGAACCAAAAAAAGAAAAAGAAAAGAAATGTAGGGGTTGGGCGTCGTCAGAATCAGCCACTAGCTCGTCGCCACTTGGCGTCATCTCGTGACGCACTCGTCTCTGTGCTTTCACAGCCTCAAATCAAAACCAAAATAATAAATAACAAAGAAAATAAAATCCACTAGAGAAAATAGATAGTGGCTGTGATTGCTTGCGGAGGGTCTCTCCAACCGTAAAAGGTTTCTGGTGTATTTGGTCTCACGGCAACTCTCACTACTCCTCCTTCTTCCTTCTGCAGCTCTCTTCTTCTCCTTCTCTCTATCTTTGTCTCTTTCCGAGGAATTCGATTATTTCTGATTGACCGATCGAAGTTTGACGCATTCCGATCCACCATTGCCGGAAACCATGGGTTCTCCGCCGCCATGTCTCCGGTGAGCTCACTTCCCACCCATGCCCGATCTGAATCACCGTTTTTGCCTCGAGAGTTCACATCCACCATGGCTTTCTCCGAAGGTACTTTCCTCTTTTTTTTCCTTTTTTTTTCTTCCAATTTCTAGGTCTCTTTTCAACTATTGCTTTCAGTTTGGTTACCGAGAAATTACAAGCAAAGGAAGTGGAAACCATATGCAGAGTCTGTTCTTTTATGTTTTTTTTTTTCAAACTTGAAAACCGACCTCAACCGAGTTAAAGGAGTTATTATGTTTGGCAGAGCTGTGGATTGAAAAAATTTGCCTTTTTTTTTTTTTTTTTCCCTTCCTTTACGTTTCCCGGTAAACAAACAAAGGAAAACCATTACTGAAGCGGTAGTGTATGCGTATGAAAGAATTATATCAGAGGTGGATGGATTCATGTATACTGATTAAAGTTTCTCTTTCTTTTCTACATTTCTAAAGGTTTTGGCGTCTTCGGGTTCGTTTTGGTGAGGATTCTGATTAAGAAATTTTCTTTTAGTAATTATCTCCGAGAAGCGTCTCTCTATGCTCCGGTGGTTTCTTAATATTTTTGAAAGGGTTTAAATATTTATTTATCTGATAGTATGATTCAAACTAAAGGTGCTTGTGAATTGGAATTCCAAACTGTGCTTATACAATAAAGAGGTGGATCTCTACGGATTGTTGTCCATTTTGTTTTTCTTTTGCAGTAGCATCGGCATATCAGCTTTCGTTATTGACGACGGTGGCTTTAATAATCGTAGCTTTCGATGTGGTTGGAAATGAATGGACATTTTCGTTATACCCGTTGCTCATTAGAGAGGATTTGAAGCAGCCGCTGGTTGCCCGACGCCGGCAATGGACACATACTCCTCTGGTGAAGAACTTGTTATTAAGGTGATAATAGACGATTTATATGGGGATGATTTAACTTCAAATTTTTATTTTTATTTTGGCTGCTTGTTGAAATTGAATCCATATGTTAGAAGCTAAATATGGAAATTATGAATTTCTGTTAATGGTAGACAAGAAAACCATATACAATTACGAAGCAACGAGAGCGATGGACAGAGGAGGAGCATAATAGGTTTCTAGAAGCCTTGAAGCTTTATGGGCGAGCTTGGCAGCGGATAGAAGGTTTTACTTCCATTGCACCTAACTTTTTTTTTTTTTTTTGAGTTTATTGTTGTACATACAGTTATTTATTAGCCGGGTGGGAAATGCAAATTGAAATGTGTGCTATCTATGGTTCAAACTTAGGATATTTGGAAACATGTCTTAAGCTGAATGAATCCCTTGGATATTTCCTACCAGGAAATGCCATCAAATTCTGTTGTAATATATTTTTTCTCTTAATTGGAGATTCATTGTTTCTCCTTTTGTGTTTTACTTGTTGGTGCGCAGAACATATAGGAACAAAGACTGCTGTGCAGATCAGGAGTCATGCACAGAAATTTTTTTCAAAGGTCAATCGCTAGCTTCTCACATCATGCTTGTATGAGATGGCTTTTTGCTATTTGTAAACAATACTTATACTTTTTCTCACAGTTATAGTTCTGTCTACCTTTTTTAATTGTTTTATTGCCTTGCTATATCCTTTCAGCTTGATTGTCATGTGCATAACTTGTGTTCTCTTTTAACTATGAAACACCCTGACAGCAAGTTTAGGTGCTTGTAAGGGGAAAAATTATGTTGTTTTTCTTATGTTTGCTTCTTATGCACAATGATAATCATTTAAAATTGTTGAAAGCTTTTGCTGTCTCAAATAACACTCTCTTTTATAAGAACAGAGTGAAAGTAAGTTGAGGGTTTTGAAATCACCGAGTGCGTGTGATACCCCATATTGAATGAAGATAGGTGGTGGATGGTATCCTACATTGCTTGGGAAGGAGAAGCTCTTGCTCTTTATAATGATTCCAAGGGACTTCAATTGTACCATTAACTAGTCCTTTTGGAATATGATCCTAGATATGCCTTGGGCCTTTCTTGGGTCGATAAAAATATGTGCATGTCTAACTTAACAGTAAGGAATAAAAAAAACTTGTTGTGAGGCTTTTTATGTGAAAGCACTATATTCATGGACGGTGTCACAATGATAAAAAACTTCTACAACAGCAGTAGAGGCTGTATATTTCCTTCCAAGGCTGCCTATTTCAGGATGACGGGAATGGGATTAGGTTCACTTACAAGATTTCTCCTCAATTCCCCTCTAGTTCAAAACATATCCCTTAAAATAGATGTTCAAACGATTGGGGTCACTATGTAGCAAGAAACCCCTAGGGGTTGGCTCAAGTGGTAACGGCCTTGGGCTTGTAGGTATGCTCCCTCTAGGTCTAAGGTTTGAATCCCATTGGGTGCAAACAATCTCTAGGGGCCATCTGACCGGGGGATTTTTTCCTTGAATTACCCGAAGTACACTTGCGGGAAACTCTTTGCCGAGTGCCTGTGCACCCCTACGATTAGTTGGGACGCAGTTCCTGGACTCCCGGTGCCAATAAAAAAAAACTATCTAGCAAGAAGTCAAAAAATGCATATATTGACTTAGAAATTCATAGCTTGAAGAGAACTGTTGCCATATTTGTTTATACTTCATTTCAATCTGGGAAGGAATAATAAAATAAATAAAATTGGAATTCAATAGGAAGAAAGGTTATGTAAAAATCTTTCGTTCCTCTATTGCCTTGGCAATTGAGTCGAGCATCAAGTGGAATAAACTGACACAAGCAAGTGCAGATATATTGCTCAAGTTTTGAGTTATTCTAGGAAACCTG
This sequence comes from Pterocarya stenoptera, assembly GCA_003123785.1. Classification (NCBI taxonomy): domain Eukaryota; kingdom Viridiplantae; phylum Streptophyta; class Magnoliopsida; order Fagales; family Juglandaceae; genus Pterocarya; species Pterocarya stenoptera. The sequence continues at coordinate 171,715 of QEOT01124184.1, read as the reverse complement.
TTTCGTTCGAGGTAAACAATGACTCTTATTCAAGGTGATCGTAGTGGAGGTTTTTTTTCTTGTATATAGAATATATAGCTTGAGGACACTTAGGTATAAGGAATGGGAAAAATCTGCATAAACAGAATCTCCTATTTTTGCCTCTGCCGAGTCATTAAAAAAATGTTTAGAGCATGTGAGATGAGATATTGCATGAGAGGTTCTGTTGTGGATAACTAGTTACTTTCACTTATGATACAATTAAATGATTAAATATACCCTTTCTTATCTATGAAGTTTATGCTTTTGACACAATTTTTGGGTTCTCATGAAACTGGAGCATTAGAATATTAAAATTTCCTATTAGTTTAATACTTAGGAACAAGTGGTGATTTAACATGCAAATATAATGGTTGTCATTCAATAACCTCTCGGAACTATGGTTTTGGATGAAGGATGATATCCATCTTTCCACTCAAGCTGCGGAAGATTTCTTTATCTAGATTCCTTGAACTCCCTCAGGCTTATAATTTCATTTTTGTTTTTGATTCATGATCTAAGCCTTTTTGGCAATGGTGTGTTTGGACTATACCTCTTTTCTTTTCTTGTATTTCCCCACAAGGTCAACAAATCTAGCATAAAGTTTGTTTTTTCTCGTTGAATGAAATGATAGCAACTTTTTATCCAAGTGCTCGGTAATTAAGTGTTATAGAAATGAAGACTAGTGTTGGAAATGCAGCTACTAGGATAGTCGGATAAAATCGGGAGTTCCCTTGTTTTCCGATGAGAAAGTCATGCAATAGGCTACAGAGCTATTGAGCTGGCTGCTGGTGGAAATTGGTAGGCAAAACATGAATATTGTATTCATTTTTACGGTAAAGGTGGCTTAACTTATATGGATTATTGGATAGTAAAGACCTACTTGTAAGGATTGTGAGGTAATATGATATGAGGTGGCCTGTTGGTACTTGGGTTAGGCAGAGTTTAAACTCTTGGATGCTGTGAGTTGATGGAGTGTAGTTATAGACTCTATTGTTGTCTTCATATAACAACCTACTTTTTATAGGCTGCAACATACTTGAGAATTTCACTAAATTTATAACTTTTCTTAGGTTTTTATAATTCACAGTCTAGTTCACATGTAGAAGAAATATCTAGTAGTTCTATACTAGCATAAGATAATAGTGACTACTCTCAAGCATTCTTTTGTCACATAATCACATGAAACTGTGATTGCGATTATTCTGAATCATGTTCATGTGGATTTTATAGCTCATGGTACGATTCAACAATTATTGCTGTGGTGTTGACATCTTTGATTCAATGGAAGAATATGGTGATATTGAAACATCTGTTGGTCGGATTGAAGGTCTTTGAGTTCCTGGTGGATGATGGTGTCACTGTGCTAGCATAAATGAGAAAAAGAAAAGGGTTGAGTCGTGTTGTTGGGGAGAATTAGTGTGGGATGGTTGGCAGCCACGGTGGACGAGTGCATAAAGCTGGGAGGAAGGGTGGAGTTTAAACAAACCCATTCTGTCGGAAACAGAGCATATCTCACATAGGTGTCACATTGCTCACAGTCATTATATGGGAGGATGGCAAAGTATAGGGGTGGCAGGTGATGTGATTTCATTGCCACATTAGATGGGGGTGGAAAACAATCGTCGAGGTTCTCCACCACTCTTTTATCCCACATTACCAATACTCCACCTGATGCCCCATTCTAGGGTAGATATGACTAGCTTACGTACTAGCAGCCCCAAATACTCCGGATAGTACTTCTTGTGATAAGCTTCAATTTAGTTTCCATCAAACAAATGATGTCCATCTTCCAATGTCTTAACAAAGATCTTATTCGAAGGCATTTATTGATCTCGTTCAACCCTCTAACATTCCAAATAAGAATCTTAGGCTTCATTTATCAACTACTCTAGCCCTCCCTTTGTTCCTTCCATGGCTTGTACTCCCCTCATTTCCATCATAGTTAATAGACCAAGTTAGCCTCCTCAACTCCCTATTCGTTTTTAACCCTGTTCCATGGTGATAATGTCTTGCCTCAATAGCTGTTAGAAGTGCCTTGAATTGATCTTCATAACCCTCACATGATATCCCTACACATCTCTGAATTTCCTCCACTTTTTGCATTACCCAATCGGAGGATAGAGAAGGAGGAATAGTACATATTGGAATAGGATCATCCCCTGCAAGCTCCTCACCCTCTGTTGGATTTTTATTTGACCCAAATAGGATCAAAGTTCCTTCCCCTTCTACCTCCCCCTTCTCCTTCCCATTCTCACTCTCAAAAACTACAAGAACTTCAGCAGAATCTGCCAGGATTTCTCACTCTCCCATTACTATATTTTTTCCAAGCACCATACTGTACGTTTGTCTCCCCTTGTTGCAGAGTTCCCGGTACCATTACAACCCCCACATCCTCCACAAATTTAGTCACCAACGTGTTCTGTGCCAGTCCACAGGTGGCGGCCCTCCCGACGTGGTGTCAGACTGCAACCTAGAGCTTGCCAGCATGTTCTGTGACAGCCCACAGGGTATCAGCCCTCCCAGTGCAACACCATGCCTTGCTGTGCCTCCCCCATCCTCCACAAACTTGTGCGCCAGGTCTATTTGTAGATCTCCGGCATAGGCATCGCCCGAATCTCATCCAAACCTTGCCGGCACAAGTTTGAAGTTGATTGTTTCTCTCTCTCTCTCTCTCTCTC
>QEOT01124184.1:76326-167524 GCA_003123785.1 Pterocarya stenoptera | reverse complement strand
GCTTTTTCTCTTTTCTCAATAAACATCACTTGTGCATTTTTCTTTTTGCAACAGAAACCTATTGGAGATGAGAAAAGAAAAAGTGCAAAAGATGATCAGGATGACTCTTGCTCAGAGGTCTTTACCCTTCTCCAAGAAGCGCATCATTGCTCTGTTTCGTCACCAAGCAAAAGTTCCAAACCAACTCCTGCTCCAGTCAGAAATTCATGCACGTTAACGGAGTTTATCCCTTCAATTAAAGGTTCAATAACTCAGGATGAAGCAAATGAATCCTATGTCACGAGTGAACATAAAGGAAATCAGAAGTCAGAGAAAGCTGATGCCAAACTAACAATTCAGGGTACTTGCACTAGTAAAGGCTCAAAGTCGGAGAATTCTAATGTTCCACATGAGAAATCGGTTCAAGGTGAAAAAACAGATGATTTGAATTGTGCAATGCCTATGGATGAGAAGCTAGTGACTCAAAATTACCCACGGCATGTCCCTGTGCACGTTGTAGATGGGAGGGTAGGAACTTGTACTCAAACTCCTTCCTCAGACATGTCATTCCAAGATTCCATATTTCACCCAAAGGGAGAGGTTCATGGACACCCTAACCTGTTCACAAATCCAGCTGCATCTGCAACTGCTCAACATCAAACTAGCATTCCCAGATCTTCTGCTGATCAATCATTTCCAGCTTTCCCTCCTCCCACCTCAACTTTCCATAACCAAGATGATTACCAATCATTTCACATTTCCTCCACCTTTTCACATCTTATTGTCTCTGCTTTGTATCAAAATCCTGCAGCCCATGCCGCAGCGAGTTTTGCTGCAACATTTTGGCCCCATGCAAATGTTGAGAATTCTGCAGATTCTCCAGCAGGGATTCGAGGAAGTTTTTTGAGGCAAATGGGTTCTACTCCAAGTATGGCAGCTATTGCTGCTGCTACTGTAGCTGCTGCAACTGCATGGTGGGCAGCCCATGGTCTGCTTCCCATATGTGCTCCTCTTCATGCTCCTTATACCTGCACTCCTGCATCCACCCTTGCAGTTCCACCTATAGATGGTCAAGCCCCATCAGCCAAGACAGACAGAGAAGAGAGTACACTTCATAATCATCCCTTGCAACAGCTGGAGCAAGACTATTCAGAAATTGGACAGGTTCAACATTCAGCTTCAAAATCACCAACTCTGTCATCGTCTGACTCTGAGGAGAGTGGAGGTGCAAAGCTGAACACTGGGTCAAAAGCTGCTGATCAACAGAAGGCTATATCAGCCACTGAGCTCCACGATTCAAACAATGCAAAAGGCAGAAAACTGGTTGACCGTTCCTCATGTGGTTCCAACACAACTTCTAGCAGCGAAGTAGAGACTGATGCATTGGAGAAGCATGAGAAAGGAAAGCTTGAGACGCATGAGAAAGGAAAGGAAGAGCCAGAAGAACCTGATGCAAACCATCTAGCTTCTGAGAGCGGTAATCGTCGCAGTAGAAGTGCCTGCAACATGAGTGATTCCTGGAAGGAAGTCTCTGAAGGGGTAATAGCACAGTATTTTTGTGTAATGAATACTTTATTAAATAAACTCAAAATTAACTTATTTTCTTATTATATAACACAGAGATTAATTGATACTCTTTTTGCATGATTTTATTTCTCAGGGACGGCTGGCCTTTCAAGCTCTCTTCTCTAGAGGGGTGTTACCTCAAAGCTTTGTACCTCCAAATGATGTGAAGAACAAGGGGCATCAAAAAGACACTATCCAACAAGAGAAGCAAAATGCAGATGAGAAAGACGGAAATGCATCACTGTTAGACCTCATCAGTGAAACATGCGGTTCTTGTTCTAGCGATCAAGGAGGCAACAACAATGGAGAGGATGGGCTGTTGACAATAGGGCTTGGACATGGAAAACTCAAGGCTCGACGAACGGTGTTTAAGCCGTACAAAAGGTGTTTAGTAGATGCTAATGAAAATAAGGTGATAAATGCCAGCAGCCAGGGGGAAGAAAAAGGTCCCAAGCGAATACGCTTGGAAGGGGCTGCTAGAACTTGAGCTTAATTTGTTATGTTCTATGCAATTGAAGGAAACTTTTGTTTCATGAGATTTCTGATTTTCCCCTTATGTATATTTTAGTCTCTTTAATTTTTAGTCCACTCACGAAACTTGTCGTGTAGGCGTATGGACCATATTACATTTGCTCATAGACTATCTTGAAACTTGTCGTGCAAACTCCACTTGAAGACTTGAAGTTAAATAGATTAGAGAAGAATCGTTTTAAGTAGTGAATAGGCCTTGCTTCGGCCACTTCTCCCTAAAGGTATTTGTTAATTTTCCTCTTCTCTTCTTCCCATAGGTATTGCGCCCCACACAGGTGAGCTGAAGCCTGTTGGGGTAGCGAATACTTCTAATCGGACGTTCTTGTAGCTTATTGCCCATTGCACAAGAATTTCACTGATGTGATGAAAACCGTCATCTTTCTGTTCCATGATATGAGTTTAGAAGCACCTTTTGGCCTTGCATAAGTTGGATAAATGGTGACGGGATCGACCTTTGTTCTTGGTAGCTCAGAGTTGGATTTGAAATTGACCTTAGTGAGATAGGCAGGCAACATCAAGTGATTCTGCTGGCTAATGACACAGAAAACTGACTGGACCGAAACTGATCGAATTATTTATATATAATTTTTTTAAATATTTATATATATAATATAATTTTGTATAATAATTATATAAGTTAATTATATAATTTTCATCTATCTGTCACCATTGACCATATAAGATGTAAAATAATATATTCTATCAATGAGCTAATATATCATATGAGAAATTATGTGAGATAATATATGTTCTTATATGTAGACTCTACCATTTAAACCAAATAAAAGTAATTAGGTAATTCTTTTTTAAGATACCTAAGTTGCAAGTAAGCATGAATTATCTATAAACAATTAAATTATTTAATATTCATTAAACATATATAAAATGATAGAATTTTAATATAGGCCATTATGAATATTGAAGTATTGAGTTAGTAACTATTAATATCATAAATAAAATTATAATTAATTATTTTTTAATTAGTTAGTTACATAATCCACATTAAAGAGCTCACTTAATTTTAATTTTACTAATTTAATTAATATTTTTTTTAATTTATTTGCCAAAAAAGGAAAAGAGGAAAAAAGTATTCCTAATCCATATGGAGCAAATCGAACCAATTGGACCGACTAGACCGATAGTTAATGGTCTGGTCCAGTCCCTAGGATAATCAGTCCGGTCTGGTTCAGAAAAAGAATAAACCGAAATTCTTGATTCGTGAATCTCTCAGACCGTACCAATTACACAGGTAATCAAAGCCATCCAACTAAGATTTGGATAGGAGGCTATTACATGATTTCAAAGTAGAGACTGAGTCGAGTTTCTAATTGGCCAAAAGGGTTTGAAGTTGGAAAAAAATTGAGGATGTTATTTATGTCAAAATTTATGTATACAATTTTTAAATAATATTAAATATTTAATAAACATGTAAAATTTATTTAACATGTCTGTCTATCTTCGTCTATCTTTAATCAACTTTAATATCGTACAATATGGCCATAGGAACTGGGAGGCGTGGGGCTCATGGACCCCGGATTCCGGAATCCAGATTCCCTATGTTCACCGTTCATCCCAAATCTCTAGAGCAACGTTACCGTCTGAAAAGCCTTTTCTTTTCATTTTTTAATTTATTTTAAATATTCTTCCAAAATCGTAAGAAAAAGTACAAAGACTAAAACTACTTGAGAAATATTTGAAATATTTGAGAAATTGGGAATTTATTTGAATAGCTCTTTTTACTTACACAAAATCCTTATCTCATCTCATCTTATTTTATTTTAATCATTACAATTTTTTTAAATTTTCATATAAAAATATAATAAATAATTCAACTTTTTTAAATTTTAAAATAAAAATAATACTAAAAAATATATTTTAATAATATTTTATTCAATTACTATTTAAAACATTTTATTTCATTTCATCTGAACTGTGTATCCAAATCCAACCTAAATTTTGGAAAAAGAAATTGAAAATTTTGAATATTTAAAAACAAAAAAAAGCATTGTATTTGAGTTTGTAAAAATTGATAGATAAAGTTAACAAATTGTTTGAATATAATTTTTTAATATTTATTATTATTTTAAAATTTGTAAAAATTATATTAATTTTTGTGTTTTGAGTAATATTAGTGAATTAGTTACTAGAAAAGTTTAGAAATATTTAAAAATTTTGAAAAATAATTGGTTGGAAATTCTTGAGAATCATAATTTCTTGTATGCGTACATCAGCCTCAGAAGACCGCCAGTCACCATCGACGGTACTCTAATCTCCGGCTTAATCCCGGTGAGGTAGACGAAAGCACAGTGACGGAGACCTTGTGATGAGGCTACGAGCCTGTGAAATTCTGCCACATGACCCGGCAAATCTGGCATCCCAATACCAAGGTCACAATCACAACAACACTACCAAGAAGAGAATACCCAGAAAAATCGTGTTTCCGTTTTGACCATTTGCATGTGAGATGAAAGCGAACCAAACCAAACCAAACGTTGTGTGAGCACAAATGTCGCTGCATAGTGACTGGAGGAGCGAGTTAAAGAGTAGCCAACACGCGTGGTCTTGGAATTTGGGGGTCTTTGTTAGTTACAATACAAGCAAATTTGCATTTTCGAGACTAATATATAGTACACAGATTATAGATCTGGCACACCGTAATTCTCGAACAACATTACTTTAATTTTACATTACTATATTAATATGAATATATATATAATTAGAATAATATTACGTACAGTTATAAAATACACAAACGTCGTACAGTTATTTTGAAAAAGAACAAGAATTACTATTAAAAAATTAATTTCATTATGTAGATTCTGTATTTATTTTTTTTAAAGTGATTGCATGACACTTTCACAATCACAACTACAACTGTCATTTTTTATAAAATTAATCTCGAAACCATTTACATAAGAATAATGGCTCACTGCTCCCAGCTTCTGCTCACTTTTTTTTTTTTTTTAAATTTCATGATTAAGGAAGTGTTTTTTTAATAATATTGTAAATTTTTAAAATAATATATATTTAAAAGCATTAAGTATTACATATAAGAAAAAGCCAAAAAAAAAAAAATACCAAAAGCTACTAGTGATAGTTGTAGTGCCTTGTTTTTCTTGTAATCTTTTAAAGAAAATGATATTCTTATCACTAGTTTCTACAGCTTGATTTTATCGTTCGGAATTTTTTATTTTATTTTTTAATTTGTTTTAACTTAATGATTAAGAAAATATTTTTTAATAATATTATAATTTTTTTATTTTTAAAAAATATTTAAAAATATTAAAAAATACATGTAAAAAAAATAACAAAATAAAAAAGACCAATTTGGAAGCTGGAAGCGTGGATGTAGCACGTCCTTTCCATAATATAAGAGTCACTAGAAGGAAAAACACACTCTAGCACAACATCCCATATGGTACAAGCTGTAGGCCATTCCACAGACCAATCTTCTCACCCTTTCCCAACTTCTATGCCCTCCTCAATTCTCTACTTTATCTGTGATCTTGCCACGTTATCATCTCCTTCTATCAGATTGAAGCTCACTTCTGACATGGCCAAGTATATCTTGGTTAGAGATATGACAGTCAGTTATATATCTGCTTACACCTCACATTGTTCAACAACTACTATTATGGCAGCAAAAAGGCAATGTTCGTATCCTATTTAACTCTTTGTTACTCATTTCTTTCATTACTCTCTCTGGTACGCCCACCCTTTCACAGAAAATGTTTCCTCTCCTCTTTAGTTTCGTTATTATTATTGGGCTTCTTAAACAACTGCCCGTATCCCTGTCTCTCCCTGAACCTCAACAATATGAACAGGCACAGCCCCTTCTGCTACCAACTCCGTGCAATGAGAAATGTGGGAGCTTTCATATCCCTTTCCCATTTTATATGAACACTTCATGTGGGTCGGTTTCTGATGCTTTTCATCTCTCATGCTCCAACTCCACCATGCCTTTCCTCAATATTGCTTCTGAAAGCTATCGGATTCTCGAATTCTTCTCTGATGGTGTACTGGTCGACTTTCCAGGTCTCTCTTCCTGTCGTCAGTATAATGATTTGCATGCCTTCAGTTTTTCCACAAGTAATTACTTCAGCGTGTCGGTTGACAATGTCATTGGGTTGTATGATTGTGAGGATTCTTCTTTATGCAAAGCAGAATGCGAAACAATTAACATGCCCGGTTGTGATGGCAGTGATGCTTCCCCTGCCTGCTGCTATCCACTTTCTGATCACAGTATATGGCATATTGGAGATGGCTTTACCGTTTTTTCCAAGTTTGGGTGCAGAGGGTTCGGGAGTTGGGCTGTTCTGAGGGGGGCTAGTGCAGGTAAGCGTGGAGTTAAGTTGGAATGGGCTATTCCAAGGAATTCATCAAGGGGAGCATGTGCTAGCAATGGATATATTGTGAATGCTACAGGAATTGAAGCAGGGGTAAGGTGCTTGTGTCAAGATGGGTTTTCTGGCGATGGATTTGCAAATGGATTAGGGTGCTTGAAGTGTGAGTTGTTATTTCAACTGCTTTCTTTTATGTTCAACTTTTGCACATTTATCATGAGCTTTTCCTTGAAAGTGATTATGAATTAAATTTCATTTTAAGCATCCTATGTGTTTGATTTGTCTCAACTATCATCTAGAGAGCTTTCAGCCAGTCTTTGGCAGGCGCTGGTGATTTAACTACACATCCAAGGAAATGAGATTTGTATGAACCAATGGAATCCATACACCTTCTCCTTAAATTCACTGAACATAACAAAAATAAATAAATATAATCCGTGTATTCTTTATGATGATAGGCTATTAATCCTTTTTTAAATCCAACTGCAAGGGTCCTGAATCACTTAAAAGTACACATTTTTCCTCTACTTGCTTGAATTTGTCACATTCTCGTTGCTACTGAAATTGCTTAAGACACCTTCTGAATCTCTGATAGCTATATATATATATATATATTCACGTGTATTAGACATGTCTTGACAGCATGCATTAAGGACGGACGGGAAGCATTTGGGACTGACTGCTACAATAAACAAACTAGTGGAAGGAAAATCGTGATTGTGGCTGGTACGTATCCAAGAATCAGACCCTCATATTTTTGCAGTTTTAGTATGAAATGGTAGTTTGAAGATTTTGTTTTCTGATTAAAAATTGCAATATATTTTCAATCAGAATAACAAATAACTTCATGGCCTCTTACTTGTGCAGGAGTTCTGGCTTCGGTTCTGATAGTTGCCTCATTGACTGCACTTCTCTATCTAATCAAGCGGCATGTTAAGCAGGGGAAATTTGACACAGACCAGGCATACTTTCACAGCACCATCTCATTCCGCAAAGCATGTAGGACTCGATTATTCAATTACCATGAGCTGGATCATGCCACTAAAGGGTTTGAAAAGGGTCAAACACTTGCAGCTGGCAGTAATGGCTCAATTTATGCCGGGATTCTTGGGGATAGATCCCACATAGCTGTGCTTAAGTTACACTGTGACAATGAAAGAGATCTACTTCAAGTTCTATCCCAAATCGAGGTTTTATCCCTCATTCAACACCGGAATATGGCCCGTCTCCTTGGATGCTGTATCGACGCTGGCTATGCCCCACTTGTGGTCTATGAGTATCCTGCAAATGGTACTTTGGAGGAACATTTACTTCATATTAGAGAACATAGCATTGGTCTTGACTGGTACAAGAGGTTGCACATTGCGGCTGAAACAGCTAGTGTTCTTGCATTCCTGCAAAGTGAGATTTCTCCTCCCATCTACCACCATTATCTCAGATCCAGTTGCTTGTTTTTAGACGATGATTTTTCAGTGAAGATTGCCGGGCTCGGTCTACTCACCTCAAGCATTGGGAATGGGTCTGATTTGCACAAAAGTGATGTTTATAACTTGGGAGTTCTTCTTCTCGAGATTATTTCAGGCTCAAATCACTTTGACATGCCAACTGTAGCTTTGCAAAAAATAAAGTGTGGAAAGCTAGAGGAGATTGTGGATCCATTCCTTTACTATCACGAGCAGCCGCCTTTTCGTCGAGAGCAAATAGAGATAGTTGCAGACCTTGCAACGAGGTGTTTGTTGTTTGGTAGAGATGGAAAACTTGGTATGATGGATGTTGCAAGGGAGTTGGTACATATTACTAAAGAAAGCATTGATGAGGGTAGTAGGAGGGGTCCTGCTCTAGAGGAAACATTTTCGAATTCCAGCCTCCTTCAAATGATATCAATGTCTCCTGATTCTATACACGTTCCCTGAATCGTTCAAAATTGGTTGTTCATGTCAGCAACAAAAAGCTGAGACTCTGTACTGAATTTGGGAACTCAACTTAAGGATGTGAATGTCGCTGATTCTGCGTACTTAGTGTGTGTAACTGCATGTGTAAACATGTGTTTGTTTTTCAGAGATTCTAAGAAAAAGAACATTTGTAAAATTAGATGAGAAAAATTCTAGACACTTAGGCTTGGTTTGGGTAGTGAAAGTGTTTGAGAATGTTTGTGAATAGTAATGAAAAAGTAATAATAGAATATTGAATAGTAGTAAAAAATAGGTAAAAAGTAATGAATAATAGAAAAAGTAGGTGAAAAGTAATAATAAAATAAAGAATAGTAGTGAGAGTATTTGAGAATACCTGAGATACTCTCGATACCCAAACAAGACCTTAATGAAAATATCATTTTAAAATGTCATTTGTCACACCCTGCACATCTATTTAAAAATATCATTTTACCTTTTTATCCACTTAATGAAAATGATATGTTTGTAAGTAAAATAGGATAAAAAGGATAAAATGACATGTTTTTAAATATGTGTGCAAGGTGTGGGGCTTATCGGTAGATGGGTAGCACTGCTCATTAAATGAAGATGAGTATGCTAACTGCTAACTAAAAAAAAAAAGCGTGAATATTACGGGTCTTGTCTGGGACTTTACTTTTTGTAAGTGGATGGGAAGGAATCATGCATATTTGCCCCAATCGCTTGGAATAATACTACTCTTACCATTTAATTTTATCACTTCATTCTACTATTTTGATTTTTTAATTTTTTTTACTTAGTGATTAAGAAAGTGTTGTTTAATAATTTTTTAATTTTTTTAATTTTTTTTAAAAAAATTTAAAAATATGAAAAAATATATATATAAAAAAATAAAAAAAATAAAAACACAATCTACAACTACCGCTGGGAGCGGTGAGTGTAGCAGCGCTCATTGCGGTAGACATGATTTACAACTAAAAAAAACTACATGTCTAATTTATTGGCCAAGAGAACTCCTTACTTATTTATTAGATGAGGATCGGCCAAGAGCTGTGTGGGCTAGAATTCTCCTAACACGTAATGCACTAGAGAACACTAAGGACTTGTTTGGAGCTTCATATGAGACACAAAATTTTTATTGATGTCATTTTATCTCATCCTATCTTATTTTTAAAAATAATTCAAATATAAAATTTTTAAACTAATAATTATAACTTTTTCAAACTTTCAAATAAAAAATAAAAAATAATTCTAACTTTTTCAAATCTTCAAATAAAAATAATATTATTATATTTTAATGTTATAATATTTTTTATTCAATTTTTTCACTCTCATTTTTTAAAATTCAAAAAATATTTAATTTAAATTATTTCACTACTATTTACAAACTATCTTATACTATTTATAAAATTTTCATCTTATTTTACTGGTCCGAGAAGAAGTAGGCACTTATATATAATCATGGCTTCCTCTCCTAGTCACTTTGCTGAGGAGTTTGTCTTTTTGTTTTATATCGTCTTTTCTTCCTTCTTTGGAAACCTGTCACTATGGCTGAAGAACTATTAGACGAGTGGGGAAAAATATCGTTATTGGAAGAAGAAAAAGCTGCCATTGAGAAAAAGAATGGTACAAGTATATTATTTTATAATAGTTATTACATATTAATATAGTACTAAATTTAACTATAATTTATATAAGTATATATGATTAAATAAGTAAAAATATATTTACAAACAAATTAATAGATTTGAATAAGATTAATAAACTTGAATAATAAAATTAGAATCTTATATTATATTAATTAGCAATTTAGCATAGAATATATATAATATAATATAAAAATTTATATATAATATAAAAAAATATAAATATATAATATATTAGTCTGGTTCAGTTTAAATTTATTTTCAAAATATGAAAATCAATACCACACCAGTTTAGAATTGGTTTTAGTTCTTAAGAACCGCATTGAATTGCTTAATATATATATATATATATAAATATTGATTCTCCGCATCGAACCGCATCAAAACATATTCTGCTTCATCTTCTGACATTCATGAGTTTAGTTCTAGTAATTCAGAATATTACTCTGAAACTAAATCTCTTGATTCTCCTGATATCAAGCTCGGTTGCAATTGCAAAGATTCTTGTTGCAAAATTTTGAATAAAATAATTAATGTTATATCAAAAGATGAAGAACAATAAAATCTTTTATGAACTCTTATTTCTCAAATCACTAATCCTGAATTCAAAGAGGAATATCTTCTTCGATTCAAGAAGAATCTGCTTCGCAAAGGACCAGAGACTTCCAAACAAAGGATTAGTTTTCAAGATACCTTGGAAAGATTTCAAAAACGAAAACTCAAGGTCGTTTCAACCAATGATTTACAACATGAAATTAATTTCATCAAAAAGGAGATTACTGAACTCAAATCTGAGATCAATAATCTTAAAATTGAAAATAATAAATTGAAAGATTTTAAACAAGAATTTTTACATTTTCAAATTGATAAACAATTTGATCAAGAAATTTTCTCTGACAATGAGCAAACAAATGATTCAGATCCAGGTCAAAAAGAAGATAAAACTTCTGATAACCAGATCTGCCTTGTCCATCATACAATTCCTCCAAAATGGTTTTCCCTTGTTACCATTATTATTTCTCCTGATTTTTCATTCTCTGTTGTTGCCATGATTGATTCTGAATCCGATTTGAATTATATTTAAGAAGGTTTAATTCGTAGTAAATATTTTGAAAAATCTAATGAGAGATTATCTTCTGCAAATGGATCTCAGATGAAGATCAATTATGAGCTCAACAATGCTCATGTTTGCCAAGATAATGTCTGTTTTAAAATCCTTTCTGTTTTAGTCTGAAATATGTCTGATAAAGTCATATTAGGAATCCCTTTTATTTCTTCTTTATACCCCTTCATAACTGAAAATGATGATATTACTACCAACCTTCTTGGCTAGAAAATTAAATTTCATTTTGCTTCCCGAAATGAAATTAATGCCGACAAAAGTTTGAAATCTTTACTTTCTGCTAAAACTAAACATCTGTGTTTCTTACAGCAAGAAATCAGATACAAGAAAATTTCTGACCAATTGTCTAGCAATTTGCTTCAATCAAAAATTGATAATTTTAACAAAAAATTAATTTCTAAAGTTTGTTCTGATCTTCCCAATGCTTTTTGGAATAGGAAGAACTATGTTGTGTCTCTTCCTTATATTAAAGATTTTAATAAAAAAATATCCCAACTAAAACTCATGCTATTCAAATGAATAGTGAGACTTCGGAATTTTGCAAAAAAGAAATTTCTGATCTCCTCAATAAAATGATAATCAGGTATAGTAAGTCACCCTGATCTTGTGTTGCTTTCTATGTCCAGAAAAATGCTGAGATTGAGAGAGGCACCCCACGTCTGGTTATTAATTACAAACCCTTGAACAAAATCTTAGAATGGATTAGGTACCTTATTCCCAATAAGAATGATTTGATCCATAGGCTTTGTGACTCTGTGATATATTCTAAGTTTGACCTTAAGTCAGGATTTTGGCAAATCCAGATTAGTGAGTCAGACAAATACAAAACTGTTTTTGCTACCCTTTTTGGCCATTTTGAATGGAATGTTATGTGTTTTGGTCTCAAAAATGTTCCAAGTGAATTCCAAAATGTCATGAATGATATTTTTAATTCATTTACTCAATTCTCCATTGTTTACATTGATGATATTCTCATATTTTCAAAATCTATTGATGAACATTGGAAGCATTTAAATGTGTTTCTTGACATCATTCGACTAAATGATCTTGTTGTTTCTGCTAGAAAAATAAAATTATTCCAAACCAAGATTCGCTTCCTTGGTTATGATATTTTTTAAGGCAAAATCAAGCCTATCAATCGGGCTATCGAATTTGCTGACAAATTTGCTGACGTAATTCTTGATAAAAAACAATTACAGAGATTGCTTAGATCTCTTAACTATGTTGCAGAATTCTACCAAGACATGAGGAAACAGTGTCGTCCTTTATTCAAACGACTACAACAACATCCTCCACCTTGGTCAGATATTCATACTGCTCTTATCCAAAAAATCAAGGCACATGTTAAAACTCTTTCATGCCTTGGAATTCCTACATCTGATTCTTTTAAAATTGTTGAAACAGATGCCTCTAACATTGGTTATGGTGGCTTTCTGAAACAGATTGTTTCACCAGGTTCTTCCGAACAAATTTTTCGTTTCCACTCCGGAACCTGGAATCCTGCACAGAGTAATTATAGTACTATCAAAAAAGAAATATTTTCTATAGTACTATGCATTTCTAAATTCCAAAGTGATTTACTTAATAAAAAATTTCTATTAAGAATTGATTGTAAAAGTGTTAAATATGTATTAGAAAATGATGTTCAAAACATTGCATCAAAACAAATTTTTGCATGATGGCAAGCTATTTTAAGTGTTTTTTATTTTGATATTGAATATATTTCTGATTCAGAAAATTCCATCCCTGATTTCCTTACTCGTGAATTTTTGCAGACCCCCAATCATGGAAAAGAAAAAGGGCCCCAAAAATAAACACTCTACCCTTGCCTCTGCTTTACCTGCTTTACCCCCCATTCCTGATAAGAGATTTATCAAGAATGAACCTGCTACTCCCATTGATATTGCCAATAGGTTTACTACCTTACGCAAAATTGCTCAACCTACCTCTTATGCTTCTACTGTTGCAACAGATTATGATCCATATGCTAAAGCTATTGCTCTAGCACCTACTCCAACCCCATACATGTTCCAAAAGAATAAATCTCCCTATATCCGCAAATGTTTTCCTGTTAATCTATTTTGGATTGAACCAAATAGATCCAAACAGATTGATCCCTTCAAAATTGCTACTTCTTATTTTCCACCAGGTTTCCATTGGATTCCTGAAAATTCTACACAAACCCTCCAATTCTATACCAATATTTTGATCCAAACTAATTCTCTTATCATAAAACCAATTTTTGATAAGATTGATCAAAATAAATTGATTTACCATAGTACCTATATCATCTCCCTTATCACTGAAGAAGAATAGGGCACCAACCCCTTTTCCTCAAAAAGATTAGGAGATTCTGATATCCTGTTCAATTACCATGACTATATTAAGGCTTGGTTCCGTTTCATGAACCACCAAGTTCCTGATATGAGTCATTCCTAGTTCTTTAATTTTGATAAAACTTTCAACAGGAATTTTCCTTACTGGTTCAATCAATGGTGGGACCAATTTGGACTAATCTCACAAAATTTTCCCGATGAATTGATTACCACATTAAAATGTTTTACTAATGTTGCTACTTCAAAGTTGGACAGACACCAACAAAAATTCTCTTATGAACTCCATTTTTGCCATCGGTATAAACTACCATGGATAATGAGATGGAGCTATGAAAGAAATGGTGACATCCTGGTCTGACACTGCTTTACAAAATGGTGGGATAAGTATAAATATACCAACACTATCCTTAATTGTGTAATCAATGATTTTCTCCAAACTGCTCCTAAACTTCAAGACAAGGAGAAGTTGCTAGAAATTCCCTATGGATCCCTTAATACACTTGCTTCAACTGGACATCCCCAGCTCCAGGCCCCTGCTTCTTCCTCGACTTCAAACAAAGGAAAAGGAAAAGAAACTGCTTCAACTACTTCTTCTAAATCCTCCAAGACCAAGAAAAAGAATATTATGCCTAGACTTGATAATAAGATTTAATTAAATTGCTCACAAAGTCTATTACACAAGAAGATTCTGATGATAACAAATCAGAAGCATCTTCTGAGGCTTCCTACTCCAACACTTTTGGACATGACAAAGAGTATGACACTCCAAGATTGTCCGGTGATGAATGATCAAGATTCCTCCACCTAATAGGAATATTGATTTTACTGTTTCATGTTGAGTCAAGATTCCTCCACCTGATAGGAAGATGACCAGCCACTGCTTGATTCAATGGATGTCAAATTTCTAACCAAGACAGAATGAAGACATCAAATAATTGCTGTAATGAATAGTGAAAAGTACTGTTCACTTCTACTGTTCATATGAACAATGAAAAGTATTGTTCACCTTTACTGTTCATGACCGGCTTTTAATCTTACTGTTTCATTTAACTGTTCAAAAGTACTCTTGTAACAGTGCTCTCTTCGCTTATAAAAGGGAAGCCTGGCCTCAGATGGAGGCATCACTTATTTTTCCACTCTCTCTCTCTCTCTCAAGGTATCCTCCCCTCACCTTCCTTCTCTTATTCTTTCATCCCTTACCCCCACACTTGTGATCTTTATTTTAACTTGTATCTTGATTATATTATTTTGAATACTAGTGTTATTTTCATATCCTATCTATTTTTGCATTATCATGTATTGGCTGGCTCTGCCACCTTATTAACTGTGCATACTCTATTTGTTTCCTTGTTTATATTTCTGATATTTCTAGTTATCTGGTCCATCTCCAGTTATCTAGTTCCATGTCTAGTTATCTGGTTCCATTTTCAGTTATCTGGTCTTTCTCTTTCCATATCTGTTTCTGTCACTTTTGATATATATATATATATATATATATATATAAGGAAAGAACATCCTGCATATGAGACTAAAGAGATTTGTCATCTTGGGAATAAAGGAGAAAGCCTTGTCGAACAGTCAAGGCGAGCCAAAACCTAGATGAACAAATACCCAAGCAAGCGTGGCCCTAGGCAGGCAAAGGATTAGGAAAATAGTGGATAATGAATGGAGTAAACTCCATTTTGAGCGAACAAAGTTAAGGTGACCAAAGGGCATGTGAGATTGACATCGGGTGAGTAGAGGATAGATAGGCGATGCGGTGTGAAAAACGACACAAGCGAGCAAATATAAACAAGTACAATATGGTAAATCCAATAGGAATGCAATAGGCGAATAAGTTCGCTTGTAAAATATGGTGAGTGAAATAGGAATACAACGAGCGAGTAAGTTCGGAAGTGAGTGAGTGCATGTGGGTGAGAAATGGGTAAGCAAGTTGGAGTTGGAAGGACGTGTGCCACGAGCAAGGAAGGGAATGTAAGATACCGGTATACGTTCATTGCCTCAAAATCCATGCTAGGATGCAGACTATAGAGGGGAATATAGCATGGCTGGAAGGATACTCAAGAGTCCTTAGAAAATAAGAGGGTGTCCTCATGAGGAATTCACACCCAAATGACAATATTATCTATGAAGGCACGCGTAGGATAGAAGAGTCACGGATTCATGCGCCTGACCAGGCGCAAAAGCTTTTGAACACATGGGCAACATTCATAAGTGAAAGACTAAGCGTCCCTTCTCTTTGGGAAAAATTTTGAGATGCGCAGAGCACATCCTCGTCTCTGTCACCCCACCATCCAACATATACCTGGATAGTAGATTCTTGTCAATTCACCATCCAACCCATGTCGGGAACTATGAGGTCTGTGAGAAGTAAACTTCTTCGTATAAAAGCCTTGCCTCCAGGGGCGGAATCAGAAAATCTAGTTTGGGGGCTAGGTTAAGAAAAAATAATTTTGGAGGGTAAATACTAATTTTTATATAGTCTATTTTATAAAAACACATTCTAAAACCTAATTTTCATCAAATTTTAAAAATTTTGGAGGCTAAGCCTTAAGGTAGTTCCGCCCCTGNCTCTCTCTCTCTCTCTCTCTCTCTCTCTCTCTCTCTCTCTCTCTCTCTCTCTCTCTCTCTCTCTCTCTCTCTCTCGTTTGTTCTAAACCTTGAGTGAAGACGAAAATTCTAACTAAGTAGGCAGCGCTATCCCTCTCATGTTTTCATACATCGTAATCAACAACAAACCAAGGGAAGCCAAATTATTAACAAGCAACTCAGTGAAAGCTCACTTCTAAGGTAGGTTCTTCTCTACAACATTCTAGTAATGTTGGTTAATGACCATGGGTATCTACGACTTTATCGTAGTAGCGGTTATGATCTACTATGCCTTTGTTCTCATTCTTATGACATTCTCTGCATGTATAATATACCATTATGGCTTACTAGCAATCTTGCTAAAATGGGTGTTGTTATTCAATAAAAATGTTTACTTTCTGCTTTTAAGATGAGATTATGGGTGTGTGAGTGGGTCACGATCCCAAATCCAGATGGATCATTGTCTCGATGGAGCTTTTCTGTTATCGGGAGTGTCTAATAATTGACATTCCTTGAGTTGTCACGGGGAGACAGCGGGCTTGGAGATAGTAACGCTCTCAAGTCAAAGCTGAGGTCTCTCAACTGGCGGAGGCTAGAGGACAATGGGGTCAAGAATGGGGCAAAAAGCTAGGGTGATTTCTCCATCCAGGGTTGAATTTGTTTGAATATGGATTGTTTTGATGTTGAAAATTGGATAAGTAATAGGCTTGTTCTACTAGGAAATTTACACTTGAGTGATTTCCTGCGCAATGTTCACAAACAATATTAGTTTAAATAGCATTAACGTTCACCTTACCTAGTTGTTGTGAAAGATTTACCATCTGCTTCGCTAGTGTGGTAATAGAATCAAATTTAAAAACTCCAGCTGCCTTTCTTGGCATTGCTCTCTCAGCAGACCATTGATAATTGTTGGATGCAAATTCTTCCAGAAGTCTATAGACGGTTTCATGGGTCTTACTCATTAATGCTCCTCCAGCAGCCACATCAACCATAGATCGATTTGTGGGTCCCAGACCATTGTAAAATGTATGTACTTGGAACTAGGCGGGGAGGTCATGATGTGAATATTTGCACAATAAGTCCTTGTATCTCTCCCATGCCTCATATAATGATTCACCCTCAAATTAGGTGAAGGAAGTGATATCATTCCTTAATTTTCTGTCTTGGCTAGGGGGAAATACTTTGCTAAATTTTTTTGTGCCAAATCCTCCCTGATTGTGATGATGTCGGGCGGTAAAGAATTCAGCCAGGCTTTTGCTTGTTCCCTAAGTGAAAAGGAAAAAATCTTAATCGGATTCATCATCTGTCCTTCCGCTATGTTTAAAAGTATCACAAATTTTTAGGAAATTTACAATATGGAGGTTCGGATCCTCTTGTGACAACCCCCCAAACTGGATGGTTTGTTAGATCATTTGAATGATGGCCGGCTTGATCTCAAAATTATTGGCTTGTATAGCTGGTCACCTTATACTGGACATCGCCCCATTGATAGAGGGCATCGCATAGTCCCTTAACGCCTTGCGCTCTTAGTCGGCCATATCAAAATTGGAAGCGGCGACCTCTTTCTTCTTCTCTTTGTTAATCCGACGTAAAGTTCTTTCAATCTCGGGATCAAAAGCTGTACGCTTTAATGATTTAGATTGGGGCATGCACTTTTGATTCCTGAAAAAAAAAACCAAACTAAGATCTAATTAATTTTCTTTTATATATATATTAATTACAAACCTTTGAATTAATTTTTGGAATATTCCAAGAATAAAAATTACTTGGAGTTGTTTCATCAAAAGAATAATCTTCCTCATTAATGATATCAGGTGGTATAGACGACCTGAAACTAATGGTTGAATTAGATCTAAACATTCTACCCATTTTGTTAAAAATCAAAATAATATCCTTTCCCTCCAAACTTAAATTTCATATTGTCCTCAATGGGAAAAAGGAATAAAAATTAAAACAACGAATTTGTTTTACATTGTCCTGAATTTGTTTTTTTAAAATATTCCATACTTTTTCGATTGCCTTTAATCTTAATCTAGGTTTTTGAAACGAGTTTCTCAATGGATCAAAATTTTCTATTCGCTTGATTTTGGCTTTCTTGGTTGGGTTTTCAAATTGATTGTGGGTTTAAGGGATTCCATTCCCACGGGTTCATATCATTTGGTATCTAGAACAAGGTTTCCAATTAGGTCTGATTCTATCTTTTAATTCTTGCATCTGTAAATTTAATTCTAAGGCTTCATTGTTCCAGTGTTGCAAAAAAAAAAAAAACAAAAAAACAAAAAGTAGGTTACCGAAATTTTTAGGGTTTTTGGTTTGGCTAAAATTTGCATCACCTAGGGTTTCAAAATTCTAGGGTTTCTTGTATCTCTAATTTTGTCAATTGCTTGGAGTGCCGTTCATTGATTCTCTTCTACTTCATTGTCAATTCTTTTGTGTTTGAATTCAATTGCTTGATTTTCACAATTGAATATTGTTATTTGTGATTGAATTAGAGAAAAGAAAAGAAAAAGAAAAGAAAATAAGATTCGAAAAAAAAAACAAAGGAAAGAAAATGTAGCATATTCAAAAGTTGCTACATAGTTACAACAAAGAGAAAGAAAGACATTTGTTGATTGAACTTTATCATCAAAGGGGCTGAATACATCTTTCTAGTTGGTATCTTGTTTTATAATTACTCTTTCCCTCAAAATTTCTTGAGTCTCTCGTGTCATTTTATTCATTCTTTGTTTCTTGTTCTTGATTCTTGAACCTATTTCTGGTTGGAATAGTACAAGGTTTATTGTCTTGATTTAATTCAACTAGTTCTTAAAGAACTTAAGCGGAAAACTATTGAGGTAAAAGGCAAGAGAGTGTGAGACTATTATTGAAAAAAAAGTCAATTAAGAGTGAAATATGAGTGGAGTGCAATTATTCGAGTGTAAACACATAAAGGAGCGTGTAAGGTTTTTCATTAATATTCTTCTTGTGCAGCACATTACGATATTTCATAGGAGTGACTCATCACTAAAGGGGATGGCAGATAACTCATCATTTGTATTGCAAGCCATGCAACAGCCATTTGAGCAGTTGAACTTGGTATTGGGTGAAGTGAGGGATAAGATGGATCATCAAGAAGCGGAAATTAAAAATGTACAGGGCATGAGAGATAGGAGACGATGTGCTCTTAGGATTGAACATAAGTGTAAGAATAAAGAGTATGATGAGTCTCTTGTTACCAGGTATGCTCCCAATACACAAATTAAGATGGATGATACAAAACAGCAAAACGAGAACATTTTTCATACTAGATACCACATCAACAACAAGGTATGTAGTATGATCATTGATGGTAGGAGTTGTATTAATTTGACTAGCACTACTTTAATTGAGAAATTGAATTTACCTACCTTAAAACACCCTAAACCATACAAGTTGCAGTGGTTGAGTGATTGTGGGGTGGTTAGGGTAAATAAGCAAGTGCTAGTTTCTTTTTCAATTGAAAAATACCAGGATGTGGTACTTTGTGATGTAGTGCCTACGCATGCTGGCCATATTTTGTTGTGGAAGCTGTGGCAGTATGATAGGAAGGTGATCCATGATGGGTTAAGGAACATGTGCAATTTTGAAAATGATGGAAAAACAATCAAACTTACTCCTTTAACTCCAACATAGGATAGAAAAACAATCAAACTTACTCCTTTAACTCTAACATAGTTCCATGGGTAAGATGAATGTTAATACTATTCAAACTAATGTTGTTTGTGATCATTGCGTAGGAAATCATTTCAATGTAGATTGCCAAGTAGGGAATCTTTTTGTCCAATCGAGTCAACAACAAACCCACTAAATGTCCAATTTCCAACCTCAGAACAATCCTTATTCAAACACGTTCAATCTCGGATGGAGAAATCACCCTAACTTTTCATGGAGCAATAACAAAGGGCCAGTTAGACCACCTCAACAGTTTCCACAACAAGAGAAGAAGCCGAAATTTGAGAATATGTTCATACAGTACATGCAAAAGACTGATATGGTGATCCAAAACAACTAGGCATCCATCTGTAATCTTGAGGCACAAATCGGTTAGCTCTCCAACATGCTTACCGAGCGGACAACAGAGACTTTACCGAGCAAAATACTGTGACCAATCCAAAGGAGTTGTCAAATCCATAGCATTGTGAAGTGGGCGGACATATGACCAGCCACAAGCGGTAAGTACTGAGTGAGATGCAGAAGTGAAAAATGTGGAGACCGAAAAGAAGGAAACCGAGGAAGAGGTGAAAGAAACGGATTGGGAGGCGACCGACCAACAAGTTGAGAAGACTAGAGAGAATAAAGGGGCTGAAAAATCCAATAAATCCAGGGAATTTACTTCTGAAACTTATTCTCCTTCAATTTATGATCCACTAATTCCTTTTCCACAAAGATTAAAGAAAAATAAAATTGATAATCAGTTCTCTAAATTTTTGAGTATATTTAAGCAATTGCATATTAATATTCCTCTCATTGAAGCCTTAAAGCAAATGCCTAAATATGCAAAATTTTTGAAGGAAGTGTTATCAAACAAGCAGAAGTTGGAGGAGCATGAGACTGTGATGTTGACCCAGGAAAGCAGTGCAATTTTACAAAAGAAGCTACCGCCTAAGTTGAAAGATCCGGGGAGTTTCACGATCCCTAGCACAACAGGAAATTCCTATTTTGATAAAGCTTTATGTGACTTAGGGGCAAGTATTAATCTAATGCCTCTCTCTATTTTCAAGAAACTGGGTCTTGGAGAAGTAAAGCCGAGCACCATCTCTCTACTGTTAGAGGACATAAGTGTTATTTTTATGTGATTTTTATCACTCTGCTATTTATGAAAAGTGTCATTTCCCCTTTAATACTATCGATTTTATTTTATTTTCACATATTTTTATTTATTTTCTTGGATTTGAAGGAATGAGAAGATTTAGTATAAAAGGAGAGCATTTTGGTACAAAAGAAGAGACTACGGATCCAAACCGATGAGAGGCAGAGAGATCTGAAGAGAGCCGATGAGATTTGGGCGAGAAACCTTGTCCCGTGGGCAGTAAAGAGATTTCTCTTATTTAAAGGCAAGAAGACTTACATCTAGGTAGGCGAGGAGACTCGCGACCAGAAGACCCGAAGATTTGGCGACAAGGCTCTAGTCAGTTAGATTGAGCTACTAGTCTAAACAACCAACTTTAAAGACCAATCTAAAAGACATCGTGGGCAATAACTAGAAAAGGCGGGAGGAATCTTTCATCCCGGTCGGGAGTCTTTCCACTCGGTAGGCGAGAAGAGGGCCGTGTGGTCCTTGTGACCTCCATGCCCGTTCAGTTGTGACCTTCATGCCAGTTATATTCAGCGCACACGACATCTACTTGGTGGGATAATTCCTCCCGACCGAGATCAATCTGTTGTTGACCACCAAATCCTCTCGACTCCGCAATTTAAGCCACATGTCACTGAATCTTCCATTTTAGATAATCTCGTTATTCTTGGGATAATTTCCTTTTATGTTAACATATATCTTTTGAAATTATTTTCCAAATTTTTAGTCTAGATTGAAGCCGCAGTTATCTTGTTTCCATATTTGAATTTTGACATCAATTTATTCTCGTCTTGTGGGATGAATAAGGGGTCTTTGGTTTTTGAGTTTTGAGTCTTAGAGAGTCTGTGTCTAGAGTTCCAGTTTTTATTTTTGAAGTGTTCTTTCAAGGAGGCAGATCTGGGGGAGCAGAGGCGAGAGCCACATGCTTCATGAACTGACTCCAACGAAGAACACCAGTTTTATTCTTTTTCTTTTTAATTTCATTATGAACTAATTCTATTTTCTAGAGCTTTGATGTAGCCTAACATTGAACACACAGTTTATATTTCAAGTTATTTTATTTTCAATGTTTTCATGATTGAGTGTTTATTCTTTGTTCTTAATGCTTATAGCTAACTATTGTTTGATCTTTTGGATTGCAATGAGACCGAGAGGTGATTTGTGATTAAAAGCTCTAGGATCAAACATCATTAGTTGAGTGAAAGCACAGATACTTTACCGCGACTAGTGTGATTTTCAAGGAAAAAAAAAAAAACTTAATGAGTCTCCAATTAGTTAAATTCACATAGAGATATAGAGTTATTAGTTGGAGATATTTTTGGTATTGTTCGAGGGAAAATATTGACTAATTTAGGGATTTTTATCATCAACTTGGAATAATTGAGATTATATAACAAGGAATAATAAATTGTGTGGGATTTTCTAGGTGAAGTCAAACGCTCTAGATCTTTCTCATTATTTTAAAATCTTAATTTTAATGTTCTTTTCTTCAGTTTAATTTAGATAATCAACTCTTTAAAATCTGGTTTTCCAAATAGTCATTAATTTTGTCAATTTCAATACTCAATAGCATAATTATTCCCTGTAGGTTTGGTATCCGTTTTCTTTAAAACACTTTACTACTTGTTACGATTCTGTGCACTTGCAGATATATTTTTATGCAAACAATTACCAGGAGCTAAGCAAGGTAACAATTAAAAATAAGTATGCATTACAGCAGATAGATGACCTACTGGATCGGTTGCAATGAGCATCAGTGTTCTCAAAGATAGACTTAAGGTCAGGATACGATCAACTTAAGATTAGGGAGTAAGACATCCCTAAGGCTACTTTCAGAATTGAACATTACGAGTTCTTAGTAATGCCGTTTGGGTTGACCAATATGCCAACTTGATTTATAGATTTTTGGTGAATCAAATCCTTAGACCATATTTGGACAATTTTGTTGTGGGATTCATAGATTATTTCTTTCTCTATTCCAAGAGTGATGAAGAACATTCAGAGCACTTGGGTCATGTACTAGAAAGACTGCGAGAGCACTAATTTTATGCAAAACTCAGTAAGTATGAGTTTTAGCTGCGAGAGGTGAATTTTTGGGGCATGTAATTTTTAGTAGTGGTGTAGCAGTTGACCGCAGTAAGATACAAGCAGGGTTTCTCTAAACCCTCTGGACCTCTTACTGCGTTGACCAAGAAGAATGCAAAGTTTGTGTGGGGTGAGGAGTGTGAAAAGAGCTTTGAAGATTGAAAATGGGTTTAACTACAACTCCAGTTTTGGCTTTGTCTCAGCACCATAAACCATACATAGTCTATAGTGACACATAGAAGATGGATCTTGGATGTGTGTTGATGCATGAAGGATACGTAATTGCTTATGCCTCTCGTCAGTTGAAGAATCATGAACAAAATTACCCTACCCACGATTTGGAGTTAGACATGGTGGTGCTTGCATTAAAGATTTAGAGGCACTATCTATATGGAGAAAAGGGCGAGATTTTCACTAATCACAGGAGTCCCAAGTATCTTTCTACCCAAAAGGGCTTGAATATGAGACATAAAAGATGGATAGAAATTATCAGTGACTACCCGTGTGAGATAAAATAACATTCTAGAAAAGCCAATATGGTGGTAGATGCCTTAAGCCATAAGGAAAATAGAGGGATCAACAGAGATGGAATCCCTGTTAAGTAGAATGAGGAGTTTTGCTGATTATAGGTCTTCGAAGGAACGAAGTTTTGGCTGTAGTTTAGGAAATTTCTCCATTGAATGAAAAGTAGATAAGAGAATGTCAATTAAAGGATAGTGAAATTATGAGCATATGGTAGAAGGCTATGAAGTCTAAAGGATCACCACATTTTAGGATTTGAGACGATGGGATGCTATGCTGTAAGGATCAGAAGGTAATTCCGACGAATGCGGAAATCAAGAAAAGGATGCTAAAATAAGCACACAATACATCCTACACTACACATTCTTGTTGATCAAATACTTGGCCCTGAATACCTACAGGAAGTAAGGGAACATGTCTTGTTGATCAAATAAATGATGTTGTCGGCTCGGGATAGGCAGAAGCTCTATGTTGACGGAAGAAGAAGTCTTGAGCTCAAGGTGGGCAACTAGATATATGTTAAAGTATCACCTATGAAAGGACTGGTCTACTTTGGCAAAATAGGGAAGCTACGTCCACTGTACGTAGAACCCTACGAGATCATGGAAAAAATTGGGCCAGTAGCTAGCGGCTAAATCTACCCATGGGACTTCAGGGGATACATGATGTGTTCCATGTATCTTCATTAAAGAAAAGTTTTGGAGATCAACGACTAGTTGTGGTTGACCCAAGTCAAGTGACCCAAGTCAAGTTCAGCTTCAACCTAACATGTCCTATGAAGATGGCCAGTGCAAATTTTCGATTGAAAATATCAAGAGTTGAGGAATCGAAAGATACCCCTAGTCAATGTACTTTCGGAAAGAGAATACTCTGTAACTTGCCTTTTGGTTGTGTCTAGTTGAAACTCTGTAACTTGCCTTTCGATTGTATTTGGATCGCAAAGCAATAAAAGTGTTTGATTTGATTGCGACTCTTGGTTGTTGTTTCTGTTATATTACAAATGTACCCTTGGTAATAGGATATGGCACGAACTAGAACTACTGTGTGTATGTGCGATGCTGCCATCCCCCGCTTGGGATTTGATGGTGACTGAATGCATTGGGACATGTAACACAAGACTACATACCCCTTGTACATGACAATTAAGATGCAATGCACCTAACATTCTAGCAATATGCAATAAAAATAGTAGCTCGGAAGAATTATTTTCTATCTACTTAAGCATGGTAGCAAACTAAATAAGACAAATGGTACCAATGAGTGCAAATATCTCAAAAGCTTTCATATAAGCATAAGCACTTCAAAAAGAGTTATGTTTTCCAAAAGACTTCCAAAACACGTAGTGTATCATAAAGTTTTCCCAAAACAAGGGACCTTTCAAAAGTAAAGAGGCCATAGAAAATCTCCTAACTTCTCACTCTGCAGTTTTCCCAATATTAGAGATCCATCAGGGGACAAGACCCAGAAGACTCCATGTGACTTCTAGAACTTAGATGACAAAAGTCCTACATCCGGGATCATTCAGACTAGCTAACATCTCCTGAAGAAGCGGGGCGGTCAACTCTGAGGCAGCTGCGGCATAGAGGCATTGCGCCTAAATGGAGTATTTGTCCTCTATCCTGGTATCGTCTAAATTCATGGTTGGCTCTTGTGCACTTATTACAACTTCTACCATTTCAGGAGGGGAATGGTAGTGAAAACTAGCACAGTGAGATTTTGAAAAGTCTTAGATAGTAAACAATCAACATAACACAGATATCACGAGTATATAAAAGCAAACCACAAATGAATGCATGGACATATACTTTGATGTAAAACATTGACATATGCAACATACACTTTCTCATAAAACAACTTTTTTTTTCATCTTTTAACTCTTAACACATGTTCATATCATTTGAATTCGTGTTCTTGTTCATATCATCACATATCATGCCATTTCCTTGTCATTTCATAACATGTCATATTGAGATCACGTCTCATTATTTCATATCATATCATGGCATAACATATAATGCCATTTCGTATCATGGCATATCATAACATTTCATATCATAGAGTTTAAATGCCTTGTTCATATCATATAGTTCACATGATTGTATACGTCACTGTTTCCCTATTCACCGTGTGTTCCCCGCTAGTTACCGTATCAACCGTCAATCCACATGACCGAGGTGACTACGTCATATCATAAACATATTCTTTTATGGAAATTCCCATTAGCTTTAGGTGCAACCTCTCTTCGGTATCCTTGCATAGTAGCTATTCGAGGCCCGTTGACAATACTTCGTCAACCCAGGGGCCTTCACTCGACTTTAAACACTCAAGAGTGGATAGGGAGTTCCACTAGGGCATTTCCCGTCCTAGCATTTGGAGTTTTGATAAAACATACGTTGACTCTTTTTTTTGAAAACATAAACCCAAATCCATGAGACATGGACATATGATGAAGCACTTATCATATTCATGAAACATGTAAAAGCTGAACCATGTAGTCCAAACGATAACATGCATCATGCAACATGGCTTGAAAATATTAGAACATGCATTTAATGACAAATAAATGTAAACATTCACACTTGGTAACATCAAAACAGATTTTTAAAACCCTAACAGGATCTTGCGGATTCATCCAAGCCTTCCAAAACATGGATTCTCATCAGCACAACTCATAAAATCATGCTTCCACACAATCTTATGTCAAAACAAACATGCTTAGCATATATACAATGTAAAACCGAAACCCTTATATGGCATACTCAAAATCTTCTTCAACCAAAGCATCACAAAATATGGCATTTCATTACTTTAACCAAAACCGAATACATATGCATCAAGATAATAAGATTCAAGCAACAAAATACAGACAAGAGTTTACACAATATAAACGAACTGAATATATACATACAATAAGATGGCAAGTTCAAGCAATAAAACACAAGAAAGAGTTTATACAATATATACAATAAGATGGCCAAAATTTTATAGCAAAACAATTTACACATACACGACTCCAAATCTGAACTGTACGTGCATTCCCAAGTTCAACCTTACATAACTCAATCAAATCTTCCTTTTCATACCATAAATCAAAACTTAACATGTTAATCTCTCTTCCAAGAAAATATATTACTCACCAAACCGTAGCATATGGTGTTCCCAAGATCAACTCACTCCAAATACTTCACTCTCACTACTCGGTTTCACTCCTTTCACACACTAAGAGTGTTTTGCTCTCAAGAATACTAAGGAGAAGCTTGAAGAAGGTGTGTGAGGAAGTGAAGGATGAATGGAGTATTTATAGGACTCAATGGAAGAGGTGAGGGGGGAAGGAGTGCATGGCTAGGGCTAAAGTGTTGAAGGTGATTGGTGTGTGTGGGTGGTGGAGTGTTTGATTGCATTTTCAGGTTTGTCATCTCTTTGCACAATGAATAGTTGCATAAATTAGTTGATAATCCCTTGGAAAAGGACTAGGCGAAGGTCATTGGTATAGGGTTTGAATGACTTCAGAATTTAGAAACAAAATCAAATGATTTCCATGAGAAACCCAGTTGGAAGCCGATGGTTTTGGCTTTACCAAAACTGTCCAGTTTTTTTTCTCCCTCTTTGTCCCATATTTGTGATCTGTTTTGTTAGCATAGTAGCAACTATTGAGTAGCTTTTCCAGGTGTATAATGAGGCATGAATGGTTTCCATTTGGTTTATTTGAGCAGAAAATGAAGGAAGGTTGAATGTGCATAGGTTTCAGTCGAGTGAGCCATGTTCACCACCCTTTTTATTAATCGGTTTTGCTGCCCATGGAAGGTGATTGCACAAGCATGTAATTAAGTACTTTGAAGCACTTCTTCAGGGCTAAATGGAAGAGGAAGTGGCATGTTGGGGTGGCTGGGTTTTGGAGCAGAAAAGTTTTTGAAACAACATGTGCAGTCAGCTTGGTCAAGTCCTCATTTCCAAGATGAATAATTGAGCTTTTGGATTGATTAATGGAACTGTTCTTGGCCTTATCTTAGGTTTGGATTTTCTAGGTTTAGGGGACATGGGGAGGGTTTAATGAGTTGTAGAAAAACCCCTTTAAAAACTTGTTGAAAAGCCTTAGTTTCAATGGCTTGATTTAGGGATGCACGATTTGCACTACGTATGCCGATTGGTGGGTTCATTTGACATTTGACATGCCTTTTTCCTACATAACAAGGTTTGTGATCTATCTACTATTCAAGAATCATGAAAGAGTGATCTAATGCAAATGAGAAAGGTGAAAGATTTCAGAAAAAATGATGGATTTTTTAAGCTTGTTGGAATCGGTATTCAAGGTTGTCAAATTTACCATTATTGGATTGATGAAGGATCTTTGGGGTTGAAAGCTTGAGCTCATGATGGAGGGTTGGCCATGGTTAGAAATGTAACCCTAGGGGCATGTGGGATGGATTTTAGGAGAGAGAAAATCAATGTTATGGTGTATGTGAGTCCAATTAGAAATAATGATGGGAATACTATGCTTTTTCTCCAAGTGTTGAACTCTCATTGGGCCAAATTTTCAAGCCTTTTGTGTGGGCCTTGAAATAGACCTTTCCTTGAGCCCCATGTTAAGATTTTTTATTGGGCCTTTCCATGGCCTCAATAGTTCACTAAGTTGGATCTTAGTCATGGGTTTTACAATGTTGGGCCCAATAGTCTTGTGTTTACTAAGTTGGGCCTATGGTCTTTTGTCTATCCTTAACCCTCTTATTTTAATAAGCTAGAGTCCTTTTTCAACCAACCCTTGGGCCTTCGCCAAATCTATCTAATATTTTAACCAAGTTACTTAGCGCACCAAGGTGGCAAGTCTCCAACATATCACTTGTTATTCAACCATTAGCCTATTGGCACATTTTCTCAAAATTAATATAAAAGTAGAATTCTTTAAAAATACTAACTAAACAAAAGGTGTAAGTTTTTTGCCAACTCAAACTCCAAAATTTTCCTTTTTCTCAAGGATCACAACTTCTACTTGGCTAGGGTCATGGTTACTATGGTCAAGTCCTAAGGTGCTTTTAAGTGGGTGTTACAAGTATAACCTTCCATAGTATTCCATTTCTCTTCTTTTACAAATCAAAATTAAAAATCAAATCTAAAGCATGAAAATTATGCGTACCCAAGAAAGAAGGTTATCTTTTTGTTATCATTCTCTTAATTTCGAATGTAATAGTAAGTGGGCATATTTTTCCCTTTGCGATTGCAGATGCTAGTTTGCCGTAAGAGGAGGAGAGAGAGACTAAAATGGTTTGAGGAGAGAGAGAGAGAGAGAGAGAGAGAGAGAGAGAGAGAGAGAGAGAGAGAGAGAGGGAGAAAGATGAGCGCACCTACAAGGGAGACCGATTGTTAGAATGTGGTCGGCTCCTTTTTTTCTTATTAGAATGATGATGTGTTACTCGTCCTAGCGTCTTTCTCCGTAAGAGCTACTTCATGCTCTTAACATATAACAACATAGATTCTCAGTCATCCAATCATCCAATGACATAAAAATCAAAATTATCAAATAATATGAAAATCAAAATAAATCTACAAGTAAAAAAACGCAAACAAGGAAAAATACTAAAGAAAGAGAGGAGGTAGAATAAATTAATGAAGAAGAGGAAGCAACAGCTAAGAAGAAAAGGAAGGCACCTGGGAACAGAGAATGAAAAAAGAACAAGAAAAGAACAAGAACAAATAAAGAGGAAAAGAAGGAAAGAAAAGAGAGAAGAAAGAGGAACAGAAGACGTTGTGACAATAAAGGGAAGAGAAGAAAGGAAGTGGGGGCCGGATCAGAGAAAAAAGAAAAAGAAAAGGAAAGAAAATTAAAGAGAAGAAAGAAAAATGTTGTGACAATATAGGGTTTGGGAAGATAAAAAGTCTTGTTTTTTAAGGTTGAGGTTACTTATCACAATCAATAAAATAATGTGGGTAAACTGCAAAATTAGTCCCGCGGTTTTCTCCGATTTGCAACAAACCCACCTTTTAGCAATTTAAATCCTTAGGCCTACAATTTTTTGTAATTAAGCCCCTCTATTTATAACAAAGATCCAAAATTATTTTTAAAAAGACAGAAACATAAAAACAAAGAAAAATATAAAACAAATAAATTTTGTCAGCTAATCCACGAAAAATTAATTAATTAACTACTTAAAAAGTTAAGAATTTTAAAACCATAAACACTTTTTAAATAAAAATATTTATTAATTAATTCCAAAAAATAGAATTTTTTTAAAAAATCAATGTTACAAATCTTTAAAATATGAATAAAATATTTTCCCTCCCATTCCGCCATCACGGTCCCTTTTTATTTTTTAATTTTATATTCTTGCTTTATTATTTTCTTCTAATTTTTTTTTTTAAATGTTTCTCTATTTAAAAATAAATTAAAAGTATTTATAGTATTTATTTTAGAGAAATTCTACATGAAAATCTTACACCACACACATCCACCTTATTAATATGTGATTTCTCAATTTTGCCATTCTTTCTTTTTTTGATAAGAAAATATTCATATATTACATCAAGGATTACAAAAGATTCTTATTAGCCCAAACAATTTGGGCGATAGAATTAGCTACATAATCCCCCCATACAACTAAATCCTCAACATTCCATGCTATTAATCTAGCAAGATTGTGAGCAACTCTATTACCCATGCGATTAACAAAACGACGAGAACAAACAATATCAAAATAAGACATCAATCTTTTAACTTCCATAACCAGATCATTTCCTATTCTTGAAGAGGCAGGTGGTTCTTTTTGTAACTCATCAATCAATATCTTGCAATCTGATTCTAATAACAGATGAGTAATACCTCTTTGAAGGCACAACTGTAAACCTCTTAGCATTTCATGTCATTCTATTTTAATGCTTAAATATGTGTTTGTTTAAATAGAATGACAAAAATGATAAATCATATATTGAAAAAATGAAGGTGTGTGGTATAAACTTTTCTTATAGCATTTCTATTTACTTTAATAAGGTGGTACGGATTGACGTGTTACGCTTAATTAGTTAATTAAAGAACTAATCTTTAGATTTCAAAACCTAAAGAATTTTAATAAATTAATAAAATAAAAAATACTGACTTTGAAATTAATCTATAAAATATTATTACTGCTCGCCCGCGTGAAACACGCCTTAAGGAAAGAGTACTACTAATATGGAAGCAAGGAAGCCTTACCACTTTAGTTCTGTAAAAACTAAAAGCTTAAAGTAGTGATCCTCTACAACGTCATGACGACACGTAGTCATGGTTACGTCAAATTCCTAATGAGTAGTAAGCCTTCCCTATAAATATCACAAACCACATTTGAGGTGGAGTACTTAAATTAAGGAGCTGGAGGTTGCATTGCTTACTAACTCGGAAGTAAGATTATTGTCCATTTCGGTTTTTGATACCAAAATATTTGTTCATGTTGCCGTCCGTAGTAAATTATTTTAATTTACTTCTTGTGTTTTTATATCTCTTAACATGTATAAAAGCTTATTAGATATGGTTAATAAATTTTGGCTTTCTTGCGTATAGCTCCTCACATTAATTAGCAAATATATATTAGGTGAAAAAACATTACTCAATTTAGAAGAAAATAAACAATCATTTCCTATCTCTCACAGAAGAAATGATTCATGAAGATAGAGGGTCATGTTTGGTATTTCAAAGAATTAACAATCACTTTATATATTGTCAATTTTATGTTTCCAAATAGATCCATTAAAAATGTATATATGGGTATGCAGATTGATAAATAGAACGTCTATTAAAGATTATTGAAGTTAATTTATGTTTTCCAGAAACTCTTCAGTTTTCTAGTTTACTATTATTAGTATTTGCTATTGTAAGTTGTTTTTGGAAAGTACTTGTATTTCAATCAATGAATTTGTGAGTTTCAATGTAATAGTATAAGTATGTGATTAAAGTGGAATGAAAAGGCAGAACACAGAATCAATTCGTGAACAAGAGGGTTGAGGTTTCTCAAGAATTTCCTCTATTTTTCTCTGCTTGCTTCTTTGTTTAAAACCAACAATTGGTATCAGAGTCAGGTTCATCTGAGGGGAAAATGGCTACCTTTGGAGCAACAATATCAGTTCCTATTTTCAGTGGTGAAAACTACGATTATTGGAGCATTAAAATGAAGACATTTTTCCTATCTCAAGATCTATGGGATGTTGTGCAAAAAGGAGTGACAATACCAGCAGAAGGAGTCTCGGATTCAACGCAAAGCAAGCAAGAAAGCACCAAGGATGCAAGAGCTTTATTCATCCTACAACAAGCAGTCTCTGAATCAATCTTTCCAAGATTGATGAGGGCCAATACTTCAAAGGGAGCATGGGAGATTCTGCAGTCAAAATTTCAAGGAAATGCTAAGGTAAAACTCATCCAAAAAGAGTATTGAAGTTAATTTATGTTTTTCAAAAACTCTTGATCAGTTTTCTAGTTTAGTATTTTTCGTGTTTGCTATTGTTAGCTGTTTTTGGAAAGTTGTATTTCAATCAATGAATTTGTGAGTTTCAATGTAATAGTATAAGTACATGATTAAAGTGAAATGAAAAAGCAGAACCATATATATAATCAATCCGTGAACAATTAGGTTGAGGTTTTTCAAAAATTTCCTCTATTTTTCTCTGCTTGCTTCTTTGTTTAAAACCAACAAAGATTACTTCATGAGAGGAAGTAATTTCTTTGGAGAGTGTCAATTAATGGAACTTTTGTTTAGAACGTTTTCGTATAGCAGACATAGCTGTCATATTCAATTAATGGACGAGAATATTTTTAAGGGACGGTACAACTTTTTGTCTCGGATTTTTCCATGTTTAAATTAAAGATATTTTCTTGTGGTGTTCCAACATTTTGACCATGGGCTGTTCTTCAATTGTTTTTTCAAATGATTGGAACTTTTGTTTCGACCTTTTATTATTAAAAGATCCTTTAATTATTATGTACTCACATGATCATAATAGTAGTGCCAAACGCAGATGTAATTACCATGCATCTATCTATACCCGAATTAAAGAAACTTGTGTTTTGGTCTTTTAGAAAATGTTCGTCGAATATTTAACGTCATTATGATTCAGTGAACGAAAATTAGCCCAAACATCTTAAGTAACGTCATTACGATGTTGGAGACAATTGCATGTTCAAGACATGCATGTTCCTCATATGCGGGTTAATAGAAAATTGTTGAATGTACGTAATTACATCAACAACAATGCCTGTGGCTAACATAGGATTTTTTGGAGTACTACTGATCTGTTGCTTTGCGTTGAGGCCTCCGCAGCTAGCTAGTAATCACGACCGTGCAGCATACAGAGGCGGCATCACTGGAATGGATCCTAAAATCTATGAAGCGGCGGCGAAAGGAAACCTGGAGCTCTTGGAACATGATATCTCCCATCCACTCGATGGATTTTTGACAGTTAATAAAAATACAATCCTACATATCTGCATTTCAAGTATCCTCGTTGAAGAAAAGACTCACCAAGCCTCAGCGGCAAAATTTGTGAAAGATGTACTGGACAAATGTCCATCACTTTTATTGAAAGCCAACGCGGATAACGATACTCCGTTACATGTGGCGGCAAGGTATGGGCATGCTTCCATCGTCAAAGTCCTGATTGAACATCAAAAATCCCAACATCAAGATCTCGAAAGTGGAGTACTCGTTGAAGCTACTACGGAGATGATTGGGAAGCTGAACAAAGAGAGAGACACGGCCTTACATGAGGCTGTACGTCACAATCACATTGAAGTGGTAAAACAGTTACTAATGGAGGTAGATCCAAATTTTTCGTTTGGTGCTAATGCTGCTGATGAGACCCCACTTTACTTGGCTGCCGAGAGATGCTTTCCAGATTTGGTGTCAGAAATTTTAAAAAAATTGAAGTCACCAGCTTATGATGGCCCCTTGGGTAGAACGGCCTTGCATGCTGCAGCATTTTGGGATGATGAAGGTATTGCCTATTTTATATTTTCCGCATTGTAGAATATGAGTTGGTTAAAAAAATATTTGTGTAGTGCTATGAAATATGACAGGACATCGAATTCATGAAATATAAAGATGTTTGATATGCACAGGGCCGGTTTTAGATTAATTTAGTTTTTACCATATTGGTAATTAAATAAAGACTGATGTCTGCCTTTTCCTGCATTTGCCTTTTGTACATACAAATTTTATTTGATGAGAAAGGACTGATTACTAAACACGGCTTCCAAATTAAATGATCACCTGAATAGTCCTTTTTCTTTCTCCTAACGTCTTCCTTTTTGTCCTTCAGAAAATTATTACGTACATTAATTTAGCACGTTTAATTTCTTTTAGGAATGATGACCAAGAACATTTTGGAAAGATACGGAGGCGATCTATGTAAACAAGCAGACCAAAATGGTTGGACTCCGCTTCACATGGCTGCATACATCGGTAGCATTAAGGCAACAAAACAATTGTTGCAATCTGATAGAAAGGTAGCATATATGAAAGACGCAGTGGGTAGGACAGCTCTTCACATTTCAGCTCTTCGCAATAGATACCACGTAACAAAAGTGATTATATCAATGTGTCCGGATTGTTGCGAAGTGGTTGACAATGAAGGCTGCAATGCACTCCATCTTGCCGTGAACAACAGGTGGCGGGGGCAAGATGCAGCGGTAATCATCCAAGATAATTCGTTTCTCCAGAATCTTTTGAATCAAAAGGACAACGACGGGAATACACCTCTCCATCACTATTGCGATTCTGTTGGTTACGACAAGCGTGTCCTGAAATCTCCAAGAGTTGACAAAATGGTCTTCAACAAAATGAACCAGAATGCTCGTCAAATCATAACGAGTAAAAGCATTCCAATTGATGATCATGATCGTAAGGTAACGTATAATCTTTTATCTTTCTTCAAAAAATAAAATTATATACTTGGTATTTGAATATTTAGTTCTTTTCAATAAGATATGCTAAGCACTACCGAAACCAAAGGATCGAATTCATATACTACAAGAAAAATAGGCTTTTGCGACCAATTTATTGCAACCAACAGACTCGACTAATTCAGTCTGTTGATTGCAATAAATTGGTCGCAAAAGCTCATTTTTCTTGTAGATATATATAGAATCATAATTAATCAAATCGGAATTTTTTCTTGATTTTATTTTAAAGTTAAACTGATTTATGTATCACATCAGATAATATTATATAAATCAGTTTGATGTGGTTTAATTAATTTTAGATTTTAAACTGATTTAAAATTAAATTGATTTTATGAATGACATCAATATTATTTAAATATAATAACAAATCTAATGGAAAATATATTTGAAAATACTTTTTTTTAATAGATTAATGTTTTGGTCTTATGTCGAGTCTCTTGACTACCCTTGAGATAATGTATTCATTTTGTGTTAATTTGACACTGAAACTCGGCTAGCTTAGCTTCGCTTTCCAACCCATGGCATACATAACCTGTTTCGTTTCAAAACATATTTGATTTGATATATCTTCTTTATAATGATGCATCTTGGGAACGATAATATTTTTCTATTCATTTTATAACTACTAAATGTTTTTTTATAAGATGCATTTAAATATGGAATAGTCACGATTCAGTCCAATAAATATTTTACAGAAGCTGGACATTTTTAAAGACCATAGAAAGGATAAGTTATATTTCAATGGACGACTATTAGAAGTCGGGTATGATGAAATTGAGAAGAAGAAGTCGAAGCAGGAGGAGGTGGAGTGGAAGCAGAAGATGGAGATTAAAAGGAAGAAGAAGATAGAGGAGGAGGATAAAGCGGCTCAAGCCCATTTGGTAGTTGCTGCACTCATTACGACCGTGGCCTTTGCAGCAGGCATTACCATGCCTGGGGGCTTCGTTGGTGGAGATGACCATGCACATCCAGGCTCTGCAGTTTTGAGGAAAAGTGCTGCTTTCAAAGCATTCATCATTACAAATGCCCTATCGTTGGTGCTATCTAGTTCTGCTATCTTTATCCACCTCATTATTCCGCTTCTCCCTTCTGAATACTTATTTAAAAAGCGCTCAAGTCTTCTTAAAATGGCCTTTCAGATCCTTCTTTTCACCATGGCACCAATGGTTTTGGCATTTGTTACGGGTACATATGCTGTGTTAGCACATTCAACTATTATCATTCCCACTTGTATTATTTGCTTATCCTTCTTTCCTATCCTTGTTTATATATTTCGAAAATTAATTAAGGAGTAACCGCTATGCAAAGAGATTTCTGATGTAATCAATAAAAATATTCTGAGTACGTGAAATTTTCTTTTTAAGATAAATATCATTGTATATATATAGGGCACTTTAATTGCAAATTTAGTAACTTAGTTTTCGCCGGTATCCAAAATACCACCTCGGTTACTCAACTCATAACATTTATACCTGCAATTTCAAACTTTTACAACTCGCAACTGCCATTGATCTCCATTAACGAACTTTTTGCCGCTAGGCATGTAACGCTCTGTCCTTCTTTGAACATTACCAATGGCTTATCTGATTTTTCATATGAAATAACTAACTATAACTCGCTTTTCCTATTTTAATTAACGATTTTTACAATACATCATACGTCAGTTTAACTATCCTTTCTATGTACCATTTAAATATGTTTTATTTTTTATTTCTTTATTCGTTTTAAATATTTTTATACCTACCCTTAAATTTGTAATATTTTCAAATATTTTCAATATTTTTCATATATTAATATGAACACAATATCTCTCTATTGACAAAATGATATCAATCGCTCAATAAAAAATTTAAAAGAAAATAAATGAAAAAAACTCGTTCATTCTATTTTTTGTGATCTTTTTATCCTTTTTATATCATGTCTTGCACAATTGTTAATATCAGTATTTTTCTTTTGATTAAGATAAAATATTCTAATAATATTTTGACATTTGCATGTTTTTATAAATAAAAGTGTAAATTTGAGAAATATATTTCTTTTAAAAAGATTAGGAAAATTAAAAAAATAATAAAGATGATACATAGATGAGTATGTTAAATGTACGGAAGCTCTTTAGCTCATATGTATTTACATTGATATTACATAATTCAATGGATGCCTTATTTTGACATATTGTTAGTTTTTTTTTTTTTTAATTAAAGAGCCAGTAGCCACATGTCCAATAGTAGCCACGTCCTAAATTTATTAAAGAAGCCCTCACTTATGGCGGAGGAATATCGTGGAACAAGCCAAAAAAAGGGTGATTACATTGAAGATGCCTAAACACAGCCCAGCAAAAGGGTGATTACCAGGCAACCATTTATTCCAGATCCATGACACACCATCCATTTTTGGGAATCTTACACAAATAATCTCCCAGGCCAACTTGGTAGAAAAATCCCTGTGTTTATCAGGGGTCCAAATCAACATATCCTCTTTATTATTCACCCCACCCACCGAAGCCATAACCTCACTAGCCAGATGTGGGATGACGAGTTCATGAAGTTTATTCACATCCCAACAATTCTGTACCATTATATCTTTCACCCGGAGATGAGTCTTCGAGATGTCATTCACCCTCATACATAACGGTCCGCCCTCCATAAACTTTTCATACAGAAAAGAAACCTTTCATTCCCTTACCTTCCATTTAGAATTTTGTAACAACAACACGATGCCTTTAAGGACATTTTTCCAGAACTGAGACACAAGTTGCCCCTTCTGAATCAAGGAAATATGATTATTTTTCACATAATTAACACGGAAAAAATTTCCCCAGAGTGAGTCCTGCGTCAAAAGTTGCCATCCAAACTTTAAGAACATAGCCTGTTGAACCTCGCCCAGATCCCAGATCCCTGACACCCACACCTCCCTCTTCACACGGTACATACATTCTTTTCCAAGCCCTCCAATTCCTTTTCCTTTTCCCTTCCTCTTCACCCCAAAAGAAAGTGGCAAACATACTAGCCAATTTCCTCTTAACAGTTTTAGGCATGTGAACCACCGAAAGCAAATGAATAGGCATGCTAAATTGCAAAATAGAGAAGTCATTGAGAGTGTCCTAAGTTTAAGAATAAGTTATTTTAGATAACAAAGGGACCAGAATGGAACTCGACTTAAAGAGTTTTCTTCTTAATGAAGCATCAAGAATAAAAAATCCCCTTTTCTAAGATAAAACTCAATGTATGAAAAATGAAAAGAGACTTCACGGAAGCTCTTGTTAAAAATTTTCTCAAATCTCATTCTATTAAAATCATAAATGAAAACATCTGTACATAATCTAGGCATCTGCCTCATCTCCTTGAGCTAGCTAAGTCCCGTCTTGTGGCTTCAAACCTCAGTTTAAGCATTTCTTCTGATAGTCATTCATCGAAAAAAAAATAAGTCGAATACTCAACAAGAACTACTTCATACAGTAAACATATAAAAACATAGGTTTTCGCAAGAACTTTCACAGTCACATTCATCACATCCAGTCACATTAATTGGTATGCATACATGATTCCCTTGATTTCCGAAGGCCTCAATCATACAATTCAGTTGTGCAGTCACATCAATCTCATTTATGCTATAATTGTGAGATCCCAAAAATTAGGGTGTTTTAATTTATTTATTAGTATTATTATTGTTTAATTTAATATATTTTATTATTCTCTTGGAGCCCAATGGGTTATTGTGGGCTAGAAGGGCTTGTTTTATTATGTAGTGGACTGTTGAGCCGAATGGGGAGTGTAAACCGGGCGTAGCCCCATGTGCAAGTTGGAGACTAGCCCATCCACCCAAAAACGGCGTCGTTTTGGCCTTAAGATAGAAAACCCTAACTTATTTTTCCTCTTTCTTCTTCCTCCCCTCCCTCATCCTGCATCGCACCCCTTCCAGAGAAACCCCCCCTTCTCTCCCGTTTTCTTCTTCTTGCTGTTGTGACCTTGTTACGATTCCATATCGACTAAGTATGGGATTGGTTGATGGTTTATAAGCCCCTAGGCACTCTTTCCTTGCAAGCTAGTTTTCAAGGGTAAGTTCTACCTAGTGGGTTCATAACAAACGGTATCAAAGCCACCCCACGTCTAAGGCTATGTTGCAACGATTGCAATCGTGCGATAGGGGAGATGATGTCGGCATGGCAGTGTTCGCCCAGAGCTAGGAAAAGACCTAGCGTACAGTTGGCCCGTGTGAGGGCCTGGACCGCCGTGGACGTTGGTTGTAGAGCGTGGTGGTTATTACGATCCCACATCGACTAAGTATGAGATTGGTTGATGGTTTATTAGCCCCTAGGCACCCTTCCCTTGTAAGCTAGTTTTCAAGGGTGAGTTCTACCTAGTGGGTTCATAACAGACCTTGTCGTTGCCACCGCTGCCACTATTTTGACCGCCATAGCTGCTCCTCTTCGGTAGCTCCTTTGCACCTTCCCCTTCTTTCCTCCACTGGTTCTCTGCCACTAGCCCAAGCACCACGTTTTTGTCGCCACCCCACCGTGTCACCCATTTGACGCCGGCCATGGTGAGTTTTCCCCTTCGAGCTCGCTACTGCTTGTAAGTCGTCTTCCATCATTATCTTTGTTCCTCAATCCCTCCGATTTAGGTTCTCTCTCTCTCTCGCTAGTGACTCTCCCTCCGTCTCTCTCGTAGCTCATTTGCCGTTGCTTGCCCTGCCGTCCAGCAGAGTCATGGTGGGCTCCTCAAACTCAACCCCCATCCCTATGATATCTCTTTCATCTCTCGAACCCTCTCTCCTCTTGCTCAGTTTCTCTTTCTCAGGGTTCCATCGTGTGTCGCGGCGTCCCGCAACTGTGGGCCAAAACCAAGTTTTGGGTTCTACTTCACCGTGCACCACCACCCTCCGCCACGAAAATCCCCCCTCCACCCTTTGTCACGTCAGATCCGCCATCCTTTAATTTTTCCTAGTCGTAGATTCCCTTGAATCTGTCCTAATCCGCCCACCACTGTGCACTACTATTATCGCCGCCGTGCTCTACCCCTCTGGACGCCACTACAGTAAGTCTATTTATGACTCACTCAAAAATAGCAGCACAAAGGCTATCCCAAGTACAGGAGAGTGTCGCATAATAATAAGGAATAAATTCCTAGGTCGTCTCCTCAGAGAAATTTGCTTACAATCAAACTTGTGTGAGATAGTGAAAATATTTACAAAGAGAAAATAAAAATAAAAGTGGTGATATGTCCAATGAATGGAAGAGTGCAATGGAAATGAAGAGGGCACTTGGACTAGATTCATGTTTCTGGACTTTTATTGTAGCGATAGAAAGTAAAAGACTGAAATGCAAA
This sequence comes from Pterocarya stenoptera, assembly GCA_003123785.1. NCBI lineage: Eukaryota > Viridiplantae > Streptophyta > Magnoliopsida > Fagales > Juglandaceae > Pterocarya > Pterocarya stenoptera. The sequence goes on along the minus strand of QEOT01124184.1, from coordinate 127,842 downwards.
ATAATTAAAATTGCAGAAATTAATTAATTGAAATTTAAAGGAGCTAGAAAAATAAATGATGTCAAATTAAATAAGCAAAATTAAATGTGCAAGAAAAATAAATGACATTAATTTAAAAGAGCAGGAATTAAAAGTGTAAGGAAAATAAATAACAATAATTTAAACAAGCAAGAATTAAAGGTGCAAGAAAAATTAATGACATTAATTTAAATAAGCAGATATTAAAGGTGCAAGGAAAATAAATAACAGTAATTTAAATAAGCAGAAATTAAAGGTGCAAGGAAAATAAATAACATCAAACTGAAATTAAATAAAAGCAGGAATTGTAAGGAATAAACTATATGGATGGAAATGGAGACTGCGTTCTCCAACTCAAAAATCTGAACTTCCAAATAAAATAATCTCTTAAATAAAATAAAATAAACTCTCAAAATAAAATGAACGTTAAAATAAACCGAACTTTCAATTAAATTGAACTCTCAAATAAAAATAAACACTCAAACTGAAATTGAACTCTAAATAAAATAAATACTCAAAGAAATTATTCATTAGAGGAACTCAAAGAAACTGAGATTAAAAAGTGAATGAAAGATTGAATTCTACACTCATTCTAACTGCCCAAAACTTCATTTGTGTCCTCCCTTTTATACTGAAGAACTTTTTATCACGTAATTCTTTCTTTTCTCTTTTCCTCTTGTGCATCTGTTCCACTGAAAGCTATTCTTTTTTCTCGTGTTTTGTCCTCACGTGCCTCCAAACCGCATCACTTTTTCCTTTTTTTTGTCTGAATTTTGCAAATTGAGTTGCTTCCCGCCTCGGTTGTGAATTTTCTCTTATTCTTCTTCCTATCTTCCTCCATCTCATGCATTCATTTCTTCTTTTTTTTCTTCTTTTCTTCTCTGTCTCTTGCCCAGCATGCGTCCGATTCTTTCCTTTTATTTTTTTTCTTTCTTTTGCTTCTCTTTTCGTCTGACCATGGAGGGCTACGGCAGCGTTGCTATGGGTGGTTCGTCCAGGTGCAACGACGGGTGAAGGTGATGGTGTTGCCATGTGTGGGTGGTTGCTGTTTGTTTCCAGGACGTGGGGACGTTGAGAGGAACATGCATGTGCATGCTGAGGGTTGTGGTGTCCGTGCATGGAGTTGTGGTGAATGGAGGTTATGCACGGCTGGGCAGCATGGTGGTGTGGCGCATGGTGATGGTCGTGGCTGAGTGGGTGCTGCAAAAAAAAAAAAAAAAAAACTAGACAAACAAAAAACAAAAAAGAAAATAAATAAATAAATAAAGACAAAAATAAAACTAGACAAAAAATGAAGAATAAAATATTAAAGCAATGGAAAGTCAACTTAAGTCAATATTGGAACATTAGTCATGGTATCAAAAACATAAAATCTCAATTCATAATTCTTTAGAGTCATCAAAAGTGTTTAAGTTTCCAAAAAGACTCTCAAAACATAGCACCCAAAACATCTAACTAAACAAGAGTCATTAAAAAAAAAAAGAATGGTCCCATAACATTGATCTTGGTCTTTTAGTGAGGTTCGGGCCTCACTTGCTTCTATATCCTCAAGTATCTCACTGATTGCTTTATCAATCGACTCGAGATGATCCAGAATGGATGGCTCTGACGGGCTTATGACCATTTTAGGCACGATCCTCTCTGGAGGAAGTGTTGTCCTCTTGTGCTTTGTCATCTACGTTGACTAAACCTGTCACAGCTTCTGTCATTCCTAGTAGAGAATGATAGTGCGTAAATACAACAATGAGATTTTGAGAAATCTCAGTAAGTAAACAAATAACGTGCAACATATATCGTAAGCATATGGAAGCAAACTTAACAATGAATACAGGGACATGAACTTATACTTATGCACTTGCCCTTTCAGAAAACATCATGTAAAACATGACATTTCATAGCTTTTGCTTTCATAAACATTCTTGCTTCATTTCATACTTGTTCATTAACATACTTATGAGCTCGTGACCTTTCTTGACTTATAACATATTATTGGATACATCAAGGCTCCCCTATGCACCGTGTATTCTCCGCTAGTTACCGCATCAGCCATTGGCCACTTTGGCCAAGGTGACTACATCTTATCTTTCATATACGATAGCTCGCATTTCGCCTTCACTGTAGGTGCACTCACTAGTTTTAGGTGCAGTCCTGCTCCCGTGTCCTTTTCTTTTAGGAACCATTCGAGATTCACCGACAGTACTTTGTCAACCTAGGGGTATCCCTCCATTTTAAACACTCCTGGGAGGACATAGGAGTTCTACTAAGACATTCCCCTGTCCCAGCATTTGGGGTTGTGATAAAAAAAACTTTACTTTTTAAAAAGACTATTTTCCTTTAAAAAGGGTTTTCACAATCCCAATGTATGTGACATGACGATGAAACTTAGACTTTCATGAGACACATGAAATGCCGAAATGCCTCTTCATAACCATATGACATTCATGCATGCAATACATTTCGCGTTACAGCTTGAAAATATTTAAACATACAAACATGTTCCTTTATGATAATTTAAAGGCGTTCACATCAATCAAGAGCATACATTCCAATAATTTCCATGTAAGGGCCGAAACATACAAACCCTAGCATAACCAACAATCATTCATAACACATTAATCTTAAAACACCAATGATCATACTTCATCCATAGGGTTGGCCGAATACTCTTATTTTAGGAAATATGCATTCCAATCAATTTTCATGAACTTAGAATCTTCTAATATATTGAGCAAAACCTTTAGTAAAGAATTCCCATGGATGACCGAAACATTTGAGTGGTCATGGACAACAATTTTATGAACTTAGTTATGTACTAAAACGGTTAAATGACAAACATTCATATACAAACAAACTTAGTACACTCCGAAACCCTTACCTTACTCCCTTTTTTATAACATACACATCTTCCATAGACCATTTTAAATTATGCTTTAAAATAATCATGTAAAGAGAAGTTCATAACACATGGAAGAACATCAATGCCAAGAACAACCAAACAAAACTGAATCAACCAACAAGTTCACAAGACATATGCATAAAATGTCCAAGTACAAGTTAGAGGTGTACTTACAAAAATCTGAAATATATATCTATAACAAGCAAGCTTCTAGGTTTTCCTTCAAAAGGAAGTTTGGATGAGAAGAGGGTATGGTGGAGAGTGTTTAGATAGTGAGAAATTGATAGAAACTTGGAGGAAATGGTGATGATCGAAACTCACAAGAGCAATACACAAAATGGCCAAAAGTCCTAGGGTTTTCGGCTCCTTTTCTTTTATAGACACTCAAAAAGCTTCTTGCATGAGCCAAGCTCTTGCATGGATGCCAAGTGGTGTGTAACCCTATGACCTCTTCTTCTAGCTTATCATTTGATTGTGTTGGAAACTAAAAGCACCCTTTATTTACATGTGGCGCCTTTTTCCTCCAAAACTGAAGCTCCCATCCTCTTTTGCCCTCCATTTCATGTTTTGGTTCAATGTATCTAGTGGCTATGAGGTCTTTTACCAATTTCAAATCTTCCTCAATCTCTTACATGTGTGCATGAGTGCCAAGCAGCATATGAGGAGTGTGTGTGTGTGTGTGTGCATGGGCAGCCAAACCTTTCTCTTCCCTAGGAGATCTTCTTTTCACCATACTTTTGGACAAGCATGTGATTGGTCCCTTCTAGCACAAAAACCCTTGCCCTAGCCATCCACCTCAAGATGTCTTTCACAAGATTTTCCTTCTAGAACCCTATGCGTGTAAGGCCTTTCTTCCAACCTTGATCTTGCTCTTTCCCAAGATAACTTTTTAACTACCTTCATGCATGTATGACAATTGGCAAAAGCAACCTTCATTTCTCCTTTGTTGCCATCCATGGCCTCTTGGCCTTCCCTAGGTTCCACTTTTCCATAACCTAATGATTCCCTTCTAGAATCTCTTTTCCTTAGTGACATGTGTCAAAAAGCTTCTTCCTATAAGCAAAATCTTCATGCATGTGTGACACATGGCAAGAAAATGATTTTATCTTCCTATGGTAGGTGTGTAAGCCAAACCCTAGTTCATTTCACCTCTCTTCCCTTATTTCCATCTAGATTCATCAAGTCCTATACATAGCTCCATTGGATGACAAGTGGCATACACAAATCTTGAGTTGGGCATGAGCCCTAATTCCATTGAGTTTCAAAATCCTAATTTCTTATAAGGGCCAAAACTCTCATGGGCTTATGATAAAAAGAAGAAAAAAATTACACAAAAACTTAGAAAGTCTAGATTGTCACAACAACCATGAGGAGACAAGGAGTGCATGCTAGGTTTAGCCTAAGAACTCGCTAATTGGCATTCATGCCATAGCCCCTTGAATTTTAAAATAGAAACAAGGAGGAAAAAGGAGAGAGAAAGGGCATTTTTGGCTAGATCCTTTTATAGTTCCAAAAATCTCAAAGAAAGAGAGGAGTTGTGACAAGTGTCCATCATGCATTGAGGATTAAGTGACCCTTAGTGTTTCCAAAGCAAGCAATGATGAGAGGATCTCGGTTTTGGCTAGGGTAATGCCACTTGGTATGCATGCAAGTTATTTTAGGGTTTCTAGAAGATCAATCATGAGATGAAGATAAAGGAGTGCTCAGGTTGGCCAAGGAGAAACGCCACTTGGTACCCATGCATAAGGAAATCCCTTAGATTTCCATGGTACTCAATGATGAGGGGGAAAGGGAGAGCTGTTCAGTTTTGGCAAGAGGATGGCACTTGGCATCCATGCATGTGTGTCCCTTAGAGTTCCCATGGATGAGGAAGAGAAGAATGGGTGTTCGGTTTTGGCATAAATGGTGTCATTTGGCACTTATGCAAGGGTGTCCCTTAGGGATTCAAGAGAAATCAATTATGAGGGAGATGAAGGAATACTCAGCTACAACAAGAAGAGGACAGTTTGCGTCCATGCTTGAGGATGGTCAGTGGTATTTTTAGTCATTAGAAGAACAATCAATCATAACAGAGAGAAGCATGGGAAATGGCAAGGATATTTAAACCATGGCCCTAAGTGACAGACGAGTTATACTTTAGAGGAAGCTAAAAATTCATTTTGTCTCTTCATCAAGCTTTTCTCTCATTCTCTCCTCTCTCTTTCTCGCCCACCTCTAAGAGCTAACTCCATTTTATTTCTTTCCAAACACCTTTTTCATACAATCAATTGAAGGATTCGAGGAGCATCTTGTGGAGCCTAGCACGGTAAGGAAACAAAAACCCTACTCCTTCTTCTAGCTCACATCACGAAAATTCAAAGGGGAGATGTGATACCCCATATGATAAGGATAAGGGTAGTAGTGAATGGGATCCTACATTGCTTGGGAAGGAAAAGTTCTTGCTCTTTATAATGTTCCAATGGGGCTCCAATTCTATCATTGACTTGTCCTTTTAGAGTATAGGCCATGTGGTTTGGGCCTTCCATTGGAGCGTTTCAAATAGTATTAGAGTCTATCCCAACCAGAAATGTAAGACTTGAGCCGTGCCACCTATAACGGACATGCCCAACGAGATGCTAGAAATTTAACGGGGGGAGATTGTGATACTCCTTATGATAAGGATAAGGGAATGTGGTGAATGGGATCCCACATTGATTGGAAAGGAAAATTTCTTGCTTTTTATAATGTTCTAATGGGGCTCCAATTGTATCATTGACTATTCCTTTTGGAGTATAGGTCATGTGGTTTGGGCCTTTCATTGGGGTGTTACAAAAGAAGTCTAAAGGTCTCTGGTTGTAAGAGTAAGAAGTGTTTGGTAAATTCTTGTGTGTAAAAAGCATGGAAGGAAAAAGGAAGGAAAGTGATGTTTTTTATCAAGAGAGGGTGAGCCATGCTTGAAACCAATTTGAGTATGGTCTTGCCTCTAGGGTTTCTTCGAACCCAAACCATTGGAGAAAAATAGTTTAAAGTAAAGCCCTTGTGAATTTTTGAGTGACACTCGACCATCACTAGGGTTCTCATGAAATATTTTCATTTAGTTACACAAAGAGAATACAAGACCTAGAATGACATATACACTCCTGGTATATTCAACCATTATGGTTTCAAGCACACAAGTATGATTTTTTGAACATTCGGCTATTAGGGTTTGTCTACTTCGAAGGTGAAGCTTGATGACAAGTTTATTGTCATTCGACCTCACTAGGACCTCTTGCCATGTGTATGTATCTATGTGAACCAAACACAAAATCAAGAACAAGAGAGGAGATTTGGATGGTTGATTGGTCCCTAAAACTGAATTTGGATTAGGACTTATCTCCCTATAGTACATGGGTTACATGTCTAGAGTTTAGATTTTTCCTTCAAGAATCTAATATTTAGATCATACACGTTCAGCTTGCTTGATCGATGGCACTATTACTACGTTCAGTGCTTTATAACTTAGCCTCTAACTTACTCTTGGTAATATACTTATTTTGGTTTAAATGACATACTCAACCATAGTATGAATTTTCAAATGCCGTGTTGAATCATCATGTGTTATGCCTAGGTGTATGCATCCAAATGTTCAGAATATTTCAAGTCGTTCACATGTCACAGTCATCGAACGGGCAGTCTCTGAATCAGTCTTTCCAAGATTGATGAGGGCCAATACTTCAAAGGGAGCATGGGAGATTCTACAGTCAAAATTTCAAGAAAATGCTAAGGTAAAACTCATCAAAGAGGAGTATTGAAGTTAATTTATGTTTTTCAGAAACTCTTCAGTTTTCTAGTTTAGTATTATTCGTGTTTGCTATTGTTAGCTGTTTTTGGGAAGTTGTATTTCAATCAATGAGTTTGTGAGTTTCAATGTAATAGTATAAGTATGTGATTAAAGTGAAATGAAAAAGCAGAACCATATATAGAATCAATCCGTGAACAATTGGGTTGAGGTTTCTCAAGAATTTTACCAACGACCTTTTATGGGGTTCCTCTGAGGACCATAAAAAAAGAAAATGGATTTCTTGGAGTAACATATGTTTGCTGGTGGATGAGGGGGGACTGGGTATTCGTGATTTACCTGAGGTTCAAGCTTCTTTAGTGATGAAATTTGCATGGAAATTAATCAATGAAAACTCAATGTGGTCGCAGTTTTTCAATACCAAGTATGTTGGAGCTTCTCATATTTACTCTGTTATGAATCTCAGTAAAGGCTCTCATTTCTGGAAAGGGATTATGGGGCCCATGCCACATGTGTTAGATAACTTTCAGTGGATTATTCGGGAACGGCATGTAAATTTCTGGATGGATAAGAGGTTAGGTGAGAGGCCTTTAATTACTTATCTCCCTATTATTGGTAATGTGAACCTACAGGTGGCCGACTTCCTTAGGAGTATAGGTCCAAGTTTGCAGGCGTTACGTGAACAAGTTGCTGAATATATCATCCAGAAAATTTGCGATGCGGGAATGAAGTTGCATTAAGGACTGGATAGATGTGTTTGGGTGCCAGATATTAATGGCTCTTTTAATACCAAGTCTGCGTGGAACTTAATTCGGAGGCATGGTAATGTATGTCCATGGAAACACTAGTTATGGAAGATGTGGTTGCCTAAGAAGTGGTCTTTTTGTGTTTGGCGTGCTAAAAGGAAAGCCATTCCGGTTGATAACATTATTCAAAATTTAGGCATTCCCATTGTTTCTAAGTGCGAATGCTATGTTCAACCTCAAATAGAGACTTTGAGTCATATTTTATGTGGGGGTGGTGGAGCGTAGAAAATCTGAAATTATTTTGCGGATGCTTGTCGTATAAGAAGACCATAGATTTTTAATTGGGAGGGAATGATGAATTTTTTGTGGCAACGTGCTTCTATGTCCACATAGGTCGGTTGGCTCCGAGGGGTGATTCCGATTGCAATTTCTTGGGCATTATGGAGGGCGCGATGTGCTGCGAGAATGGAAGGTATGGTTTTTGATCCTAATGGTATTATTCGATATATCATATTTATTGTTAGAGATTTATCAAGTATGATAAAAAAAAATTTGGGCAATAAGTTCTAGTGATAGATCGATTCTGGAAAATTTAGCATGTCCGATTATTCCGGTTGTTTCTAAAAGGCCAAAAATTATTGCTTGGGTTCCACCGGAGAGAGGAAAAGTTAAATTGAATGTTGATGGTGGATCTAGTGGTAATCCAGGTGAATCAGGTGGAGGGGGTGTGATTCAAAATTCTCTAGGTGGAGTTGTGGCGGGTTTTGCTCATTCATATGGGCATGCTACTAACACCATCGCAGAATGTAGAGCGCTACTTGATGGGCCTAGGCTTTGTAAGCAAGTGGGTTTGAGAGACATTTTGGTCGAGTCGGACTCAAAGGTCATAGTTGGATGGTTGGCTTTAGGAGTTTGTAAGTATTGGTTCCTTTAGGATTTTTAGGAGGAGATTGTAGATATCATTGGGGAGTTTTTTTTTTTTTTTGAAATAAGACTTTCTCATTACTTAAACCAGAAGCTGGATACAAGGAGGAACATCCTCCATAACGATACATTCTTCCTTACAAGAAAGAGCAAATTTTGCCAGCTGATGGGCAATAACATTAGAATCCCTGCTAACATGAGCTATGGACCAGCTGAGGTACTTTGAGAGTATAATCTTGATGTCTTTAATGACCAACCCGAATGTGCTCCAGCTTTCCTCTCTGTGTTGCACTGCCTTGACCATTGATAAGGCATCACCTTCCAATACCAGATGTTGTAAACCCAACTCGGCACCAAAAGAAGAAGCTCTACGAGCTGCTACTGCTTCACCAAGTAGAGGATCCGGATTCAAGGCCATTGGAGAGCATAAAGAGGCCATGACCTTTCCTTCTGAGTTTCTCACAATTACACCAATTCCCAGTTTTGAGTTGCCTGAATCAACAGCTGCATCCCAATTGGCCTTGAATACATTTGGTGGAGGAGGAGCCCGATGAGCATTAGGTATCGTATGGGGCTTAGCTTGCTTTATGCTCGCTTCTGATCTTGATTGATTAGCTATCAATTCTGATTGGATCAGACTTGAGACTTGGGAAGGGGAGTGGAATTTTTGTTCAAAGACCCAGGTGTTCCTCCTATGCCAGATGGCTTTAGCAGTGACTGCAAATTCTGTAATTTCTTGAGGAGATAGCCGGGTCAACATTGCTATCATAATATCTTTGAATGGGCCTTTAGTGATGCTTACTTTTTGTAATCTTCTTGAGCTCATGGACCAAACATCCTGGGCTGCTCTACAAGACCAGAGGGTATGTGTAACTGTTTCAGGTTCTAGGGTGCAGATTGGACATAGAGGTTTCTCACTCATTTTCCTTCTATGCAGATTCAGTCTGGTGGCAAGAGATTCTTTCACTGCTCTCCATAGAAATGACTTGGTTGCTTGGGATACTTGAAGGCCCCATAATTTGTTCCAGAAGCTCGGGTTGGATCTCTCTGTTGATGATTGTCCCATATTAACTTCTTTTAAAGAAGCTAGGAGATGGTATGCACTTCTTTCAAAGAATTTACCATTGCTGGAACATCTCCAGGTCAGTGTATCCTAGCTTCTACATGGGCTTATAGGGATTTGCTTAATCAGGTTTGCCTCAGCTGCTGTGAAGATTGCATGGAGGAGAGGTAGATCCCATTGCATTGACTCAGGGTTTATGAGTTTAGACACTCGGGCTTCAGCATCTAGAATTGAGATTTGGGACTGCACTTTGAAGGTTGATGGACTAGGGAGCCACTGGTCTTTCCACATTTTAATCTTACTGCCATCCCCTACTTTCCATAGTAAACCTGCCTTAAGAACAGGCCTTGCTTGGAGGAAGCTTTTCCATACAAAAGAATCAGTTGGCCTTGGCTTGACAGATAGGAATTCGCCCTTGGGAAAGTATTTAGCTCTAAGCACCTGAGCAGCAAGGGATAGAGGGTTTTGGATGATCCTCCACCCTTGTTTAGCCAGGAGGGCAAGGTTGAATGCTTCAAAGTCTCTAAAACCCAATCCTCCTTCCTGTTTTGATTTCCCTAGAGTTTGCCAGTTCAGCCAATGGATCTTAGATCTGCTGTTACTCTACCCCCACCAGAAGGACTGCAGCAATTGATTGAGTTTTTTAAGAATGGATTTTGGTAGTTTAAAGATCCCCATGTTATAGGTAGGGATTGATTGCAGCACTGACTTTAGAAGAACCTCCTTCCCTGCTTGAGACAGAAATTTGGTTTTCCAGTTAGCCATCTTGGCTTTTACCCTATCCAATATTGAGCTGAAGGCCTTGGTTTTATTTCTGCCAACATATGAGGGTAGACCCAGGTACTTGTCAAAGGCTCCTGATGCTTTAATTCCCGACTACTGAAGTATAGCTTTCTGGTCATTAGGCTTGGTGTTGCTCCTGAAGAAAATTGAGGTTTTCTCTAGGTTCAATCTCTGACCTGAGGCTAGTTCATAGGTGCTTAAGACTTGCTGCAGTCTGCTCCACTCCTCTGGGTTGGATCTACAGAATACCAAGCTGTCATCTGCAAAGAATAAATGGTTGATATGTATGGAGCCTCGGGCAGCTGGAATTCCTGATATCAGCCCTTGCATTTCAGCTTGGTTCAGACTATAGCTGAGGAATTCTGAGCAAATGATGAACAGGTAGGGATATAAAGGATCTCCCTGCCTAATTCCTCTAGTTGGGGTAAAAAATTCTTGAGAGGCCCCATTGACTAAAATAGAATATGTGACAGTGGTAACACACTGCATCACAAGCTCGACCAATTCTCTTTTGAAACCCATTCTCAGCATCACTTTGCTTAGAAATCTCCACTCTACCCGGTCATATGCTTTGCTCATATCGAGCTTGAGAGCCATGAATCCCTTTCCCTTGCCTTTGATCCTTGTTTGCATTGAATGCAGTAACTCATAGGCAACTATTACATTGTCTGAGATCAATCTTCCTGGAACAAATGCGCTTTGGGTGGGAGAAATGAGCTGGGGCAGAATGATCTTTAGCCTATTTGCTATAACTTTAGATATAATCTTGTAGAAGACGTTGCATAGGCTGATAGGCCTGTAATCTGAAGCATCTAAGAGAGCTTTCTTTTTTGGGATCAGAGCAATAAAGGTTTGGTTGATTTCTTTTAAGCCCTTTCTAGTGTTTAGAACTTCCAAGACTACTGCTGTTACCTCACTACCTATGGTGGTCTAGTGTTGCTGGTAGAAGGCTGCTGGGAATCCATCTGGGCCAGGGGAGCCTAGAGGATTCATTTCTTTAATGGCCAATTCCACTTCCTGCTCAGAGTAATGGCCTGCAAGGGTGTGGTTCATATCAGAACTGACTACAGCAGGGAAGGAATTAAGAGCTTCCTCGATATTACTTGGACTAGAGGTAGCAAACAACTTGTTATAGTAATCTTGAAACACCCTTACTATTTCCTGCTTGCATGAGCTCAGGTTACCATCTGCCTTCCTAATCTGTTTAATAGAGTTCACCAGTTTCCTTTGAGAAGCACATTTGTGGAAGAAGTTAGTATTTCTATCCCCCTCCTTTAGCCATCTTTGTTTAGCTCTTTGTCTCCACTTCATCTCTTCCTCTTCCAAGAAACCATCCACCTCTCTTTGAAGCATTTTAATCTGGTTGCCAAGATGACCCGTGTTAGCTTCCTGCAACTTCCTTATCTGTTCTCTCTTTAGGGAAAGAACTCTTCTATGGTTTTTGGCTACCTCATTATTCCAGGCCTCAAGTTTGCATCTGCATCTTTTCAGACCTTCTTTGATGTACTCAAACTTAGAAGATTGCATATGTCTCTGCACCCAGACAGCTTTAATAATCTCAGTACATTCCTCTCTTCTACCCCATGCTGCCTCATCTGTGTTTTATGGCTTTAGGCTGGATAGAAGTGGAGCAGTTAATGAGTAAAGGATTATGATTTGAGCATTGTCCTGTCAACACCTCCACTTGATTGAATTTAAAGTGATCAAGCCACCCTTCATTGAATAATGCTCTATCCAGTCGACATTTAGTGAAATCTGAGCCCTCTCTTCCGTTGCACCATGTGAACTTAGGACCTTTATAGCCAATATCCATAAGCCCACATTCTAGTAAAGCCAGTTTGAATTCCTCCATTTGCTTAAAAGTTCGAGTACTAGAGCCATAATGTTCATCTTGGAGCATAACCACATTAAAATCACCCATACATAACCATGGATTATTTATTTTTGAGTGGATCAACCTTAGAAGGTCCCAACTCTCCTTTCTCTTTGCAGTCACGGGTTGTCCATAAAAGCCAGTAATTATCAGCTTTTTGCTAGGGGAATCAGCAGCCACTGAGATGGATATATGATGGTTGGAATAGGAGTCCAATTCAGCTTCCACTCCTTTTTTCCAAAAGATTGCTAAGCCTCCACTTCTGCCCACACTGTCTATTGAGAAACTATTGTCAAACTGCAGCTTGTTACAGATTAATTCAATCTTGTTCCTTCCACATTTGGTTTCACTAAGAAAAACCACATCCAGGCCCTTATCCTTCACCCTTGAGTGAAGTTCTCGAAATGTCCGAGGGTTCCCAAGCCCTCGGCAGTTCCATGCGAAGTGTTTCATGGTGACTGGCAGGGCTGGAGTCCAGCCACTGCCATCTGAGCTTGTTTAGCTCTCTTCCTGGTCATGATGAATCCTTGTGTTTCTGTTGCAGGCCTTTTCCTTGGTTTTGGATCACTCGGTTCACACATAAGCTCATCAGATGGGCTTCTGTTATCCATAGGCCCCAACCCTCTGGCCCTTCTTTTCCATGTAGGTTTATAAACCTTATCAGAATTAAAGGATTTAATAGGAGAGTTCTGGGAAGGTAAACTTACCTGGGTCATGTCTCAAGTTGGGCTTAAAGAGCCTTGTTCTAGCTGAATCAAATTAAAACCATGAGTAGACAGGGACCCCTTAAAGAACAACGTATCCTTAGAAGCTGCTTCAACTGGACAGTTGTTATCAGTACTTTCTGAGCCTACAGATGCAAGAGGGTCTAGTTGACCTTTATTTCTGTTACTGCTGACTTTCCCGTGAACAGGACCTCTTAGTTGGTAATTGTCAGAGCTCCCGAGATTCGCATGTTCGAAATCTGCATTAGGTATACCAGAGCCTTTCTGTCCCATCCTATCTTCCTCGAATCTGTTTTTCTCATCTGTGTTTTGGCGCCAACTTCCCGAAGTCTCCGACTCACCTCCCTTCTTGCTAAAGCTTGGAAAGCTCCTCGACTGTGAGTTAGCCCTCAGCCAGGTACCATACTGAGGCACCGTGTCTTCGTTCTTTGTGCTTCCTGCATGGATAGCCTGGCAAGCCGAGCCTGCATGCTTGATTACTCCACAATGAAAACAGAACATAGGGAGCCTCTCATATTTGAATGGTATCCAGTAACGTTTACCTCCCATGTTAATAAAACGTCCCCTGGTAAGAGGCTTACTAATGTCCACCAAAACCCTTACTCTGAGCAGATTACCCCATGCCATTCCGTTTGTACCAGCATCAACAGATAAAACTTTCCCTGCTGCTGCTCCCATCCTCTCTCCCGAGTCTTTATTCATTCCAGCAAATGGTAAGTCATGTAGCTGGATCTAGAAAGGCTCCTCCTTAAAGGTAATATCATTAGGAGCTAAGCAGCCTGCACAGTCAAACAAGCATACCAAGACCCTGTCAAAGGACCAGGGTCTTCCAGCGAGTATATGTTCCTTCACTAATGGGTTCTGAAGTTCAATCAGAAACTTGTTGAAGCCTAGATACTTGAATGAGGAATGACCTTCCACTTTCCAGACCTTACTCATTGTCGAACGAAATGCACCTTTGTTCACTTCTTTCTCACCTATGATACAAACTACCAGGCAGTTCTTACTTTTCTCTAATGATATTAGGATTTCCTCTTCTGGGATGAGGTTTTCTTGCTTTTCTTCCTCCGTAAGGCTCAATCCCTCATAGAGGTTTGATAACTCTTCCGCCATACCGTCACAGTGATGTTAACTAAGAGAAACTCCCAGCCAGACCTCTCTTCGAACCACGTCCAAGAGGAAAACCTCTACGTTCAAAGAACTAAAGAGGGTAGCTCCACCTTTCCCGGAAAAAGGAGAGAACGTGTAAAAACTTGTGATCAATTCAGTTTCTTCATATCATTGGGGAGTTAAATGTACGCTTTCGACACATTCACAGAGAAGCTAATATGGCAGCTAAGTTTTTAGCTAAACAGGGAATGCAAGGGATTAATTTGCAGTTTGGACAGGAGTCGGCCATTCAAGGTCCTATCCGGGGAATTCTTCGAATGGACAAACTTGGCATTCCTTATATTAGATGGAGATGAGGGTTCCTGGGTTTCGAGATTTTTTGTTGGGTGGATTGGGTTTTTTTATTCTTTATTATTGGAGATTCGTTTCAGGTATTCCTCCACCATAAGTGAGGGTTTTGTTAATAAATATGGGAAAGGGTCACTCTTGTACATGTGACATCGGCTCTTTTTTTTTAAAAAAAAAAAAGAAAAGAAAAGAAAATAGAAAAGAACCATATGCAATCGGGTTTATATATGTAATAAAACATCAGGTAACATTTATAAAAGAGCTTATTCATACTTTCTTTTTCTTTTTCTTTTTTAAAAAGTTAGGGCCCCCTATCCACAAGAGACCCCTATCCCAATTTTATTTAAAACCCTCACTTATGGCGGAGGAAAACCATAATTACAAAAAATTCCAAATAAAAACTCATTTCTCTCTAATATAAACCATCCACAACCGATCCATATACACCAAACCTCTCAACCATGAATGCTGAAATTCCAACCCAAAGAAATCTGAATTCACTCCATGTGTCCCTTCCTTGGCCAAAAACTCCGCTACCATATTTGCTTCCCTAAAAATATGCCTAAACCGAGGATTAATCTCAACGGCTATCTCCTTAATTTCCTCCCAAAAATCCCAAAGAAACCAAAGACAACAAATTCCGAATGCAAGCCAATTTATGACCACGGAAGAATCAGACTCTACAAGCACATTTTGAATCCTTAGTTGTTTACAAATTAGAAGCCCATCTAATAAAGCTCGGCATTCAGCTATTGTATTTGAGGCAACACCATAATAATGTGCATAGCCGGCTATGCAATTACCCTTTGAGTCACGTATTATACCGCCTCCCCCTGCCTCCCCTGGGTTTGAACGAGCTCCACCATCCACATTCAGCTTCACAGATCCCCTCTCAGGCATCTCCCATCTGATGAACTTCATCTGCTTCTTATACACAGGAACAATCGGAACACCCAGGGCCTACATTACCAACCTATCATCCTTGTGTATTTGCTGGAATTTGTTCAAAGTAGCATTTGCATCTTTCAGAATAAACTTTATAAACCGAATAGTATCATCTACCTTAAAAGGAATACCTTCCCTTCTTGTCATGCATCGAGCCTTCCATAAAGACCATGAAATTAAAATCGGGAGTACACCACGGATCCAGCCAAATTGACTTTGCTTGCTTGCTCTATGCCACCAAAAAGCCATCATGCCCTTCCAATTTCTGATCAACGGAAGTCTTATTTGACAAATATTAGCAAAATATTTCCACACAGCTTGAGCACTCGGCCCCTCACACAATATATGCTGAAGGGTTTCCACATTAGACATTTCACAGCAATGGCATTTAGAGACTAGCAGAATGCCCAACCTCTGAATCACATCATCTGTCGACAGTGGACCCCTTTTTGCTCTCCAACTTAGAAAAGACATTTTCTTAGGAACACTTGCTTGCCACAACCACTTTCTCCACTCACAGATTGATCCACGTTTCCTAGATATCTCCCAGGCAGATTTAGTTGTAAACTTTCCTTCCAAAGAATGTTCCCAGATCAATACATCTAGGCGCTGTTTCAACCGCACGCCTGAAGCAGTAATTTGCTGTAAAATCTCCCCTGGAACCAACTCTCGGATAACTTCAAACTTCGGCCCACTTTCATCGACTACTTTAGCAACCATCAAAGCATTACTACCTACTGCAGGACAAATATCCTTCAAGGTCCACATCCAACCCAGTTATCCATCCAAAAATTCAAACTCCCCCTCCCAACTATCCACTTCGAGTTCTGAATTATCTTAGGCATTACCTCTTTAATTCCTTTCCAAAACCGAGAGCCTTTATTAGAGTGAATAGAATCATAAATATGGTCTCGCCCCAGGTACTTTTTGTGGAAAAAATCTACCCAGACTGAGGTCCCCGTAAACAACTGCCAACCAAATTTCATAAATAAAGAAACCTGCACCTCCATCAAATCTCTAATACCTAGACTACCCTCCTCCACCGGCTTGCATATCATATCCCAAGAAACCCACTTACGCTTTCTAGCTTCCATCGAAGATCCCCAAAGGAAGTCTGAAAAATTTGTTTAAGCCTCACAAAAACAGCTTTAGGCATTTTCAAAACTGATAACATATGGATTGGCATGCTATTCAAAACATGCTTAATGAGGATAATCTTCCCCCCAAAAGATAACAACTTGCTTTTCCATCCAACCAATTTTTTCTGAATCCTAGCCAAGAAACCATCAAATAGATTAATTTTTAAACGCCCCACATAAAGAGGAATACCCAGATACAAACTCGGCCAGCCCCCCTCTTCAAATCCAGAAATTGTTAAGAGCTCATTCCTTCTATCCATAGCAATAGAGGAGGAAAAAAAATTGTAGACTTACTTTGGCTAATCAACTGTCCAGACATCTCCCCATAACGATGTAAAGTAGACATGAGATTCCTAATAGACACCTTACCACCATTTGCAAAAATAAAAATATCATCGGCATAAAATAAATGAGAGATCAACGTACCACCACTAGGATGATAATGTTTAATAGGTCCCAAACTGAATTGTTGCTGAAGCATTCTAGATAAAATTTCCTGAGACAAAATAAATAGATAAGGCGATAAAGGATCGCCTTGTTGAAGACCACATGAAGCCTGGAAAAAGCCTTTAGAACACGCATTCAACATCACCGAATACCATGGGGAAGAAAAAGCATTGAAAACTAGATTTCGCCACTTATCTAAAAAACCCAAACGACATAAAACTTCCATCAGGAATTTCCAATTGACATGATCATACGCTTTTGCCATATCAATCTTCAACATCACATTACCACCACGCACCTTCCGATTTATTCCTTGCACCAATTCTTGGGCCACCGCCATATTGTCAAAAATAGCTCGACCTAGAATGAACGCCGCCTACTCCTTAGAAATAATTCTATCAAGGATAGGAGCCAATCAAATAACCATAATTTTTGTCATAATCTTGTAAACTACCGAGAAAAGACTAATAGGCCGAAATTGGCCAAACCCCATAGGCTCTTCTAGTTTCGGGATCAAAACCAGATTAGTTGCCCCAAAGAAAGTAGAGAACCGTTGCCCCTCAAAAAAATTCTTTGCCATCTCCACAAGGTCTTCTTTAACAATATCCCAAGCCAACATAAAAAAAAATAAAAATAAAAAATAAAAATAAAAAGAGTAGGAAAACCATCTGGCCTAGGACTACTATCCATAGGAATCAACCACAGAGCACCCTTAATCTCTTTTACTGAAGGCATCCTTCCCAGCACTGAATTTTCCTCCTCAGATACGGTTGACAGCAACAAATCAAGCTCCGGAATGTTAGAGTTTACGTAAGAGGACGCTAACGCATTCTGAAAAAATGCCACTGCTTCCGAATGAACAACCTCAGCCGCTTCCAGAACTCTGGCATCCTCCAAAGTCATCCTCATAACTTTTTAATTTTTCTTCTTCACCCTCATGGCTGCATGAAAAAACTTAGTATTGGATTCACCTTCCAACAACCATTTAATCCTTGACTTTTGACAAGCCAAAGTTTCCTCCAAGTTAACCTAGAGTAAGTGATTCTGCTTAGCACACATCAATTCACTTTCCACCTCCGTAGAAAACGATCTGGCCAGTTCCTCCTCCAGGCATGGAATTTTCTCTTCAAGTCTTTGTATTTCCACTTCAACCCGCCCAAAGCTCTCTCTATTCCACTTCACCAATTCGCCTTTCAAAAGTTTAAGCTTTTTATTGATCCGCACCATAGCACAGCCTTCTACATGTGCCTCCCAACTACTTCTTACCAACGGAAGAAAACCATCATGAGAGCCCCACATCCGAAGAAAACGAAACGGCATCACAACATTCTCTCTTTGTCTGAAAAAACTAGTCAACATAGGTGAGTGATCAGATGATGTACGAGGAAGATAAACAGTACTCGCCCCCTCGAAGACATTAATAAATTCCATATTCACTAGAATTCTATCCAATCTATCCGATTAAACTCCTCCTTAGCCCGAGAAGCCTGAAACACCCCCCCAACTTTTTCATTATCATTACAAATAATATTGAAATCACCCCCAACAAACCAAGGCATCCCAAAAGGATCTATCTGCCTGAAATACTCCCATAACTCATACCTTTTATCCCGAAAGCAGCTGGCATACACAAACGACACTAGCACATGCTTCGAACCATAAGAAAACCATCTAGAAATGGCTTGATCAGATAAAGAGATGAGCTCAAACTCCACTTCCGCAGCCCAAAATAACCAAATTTTACCCCCTATCCGAATTATTAACAAAAGTCGGTAGCCGCATCCATCTTGCCCAATGACTACATTTATTAGCACCTATGAAAGGTTCCAAAATAGTCACCACCAACGGCCGACTCTTATTCAAAATACGCCGAAGCCTTAGTTTTGACGAAATAATACCCCTAATATTCCAAATCAAACAAGACATAAAAATCAAATAAATATTTTGGAATGCATACGACGTTCCAGCACAACAATAGATTTCTCTTTCCTCACCTCCTTTCCTTTTTCCAAAGAAACATTCATATCAGGATCCGAGTCAAAAAATTTCGCAGCCAATTCATTTAACTCACCATCTTGTTCACCATTAGAAACCGCCCGAGATACTGCAGTTTCCTCCAACAAATCATTCTCAGTATAACAAACTTCTCTGGCCAGACCACCAATTTCGAATTCTAAAGCCTCATCTACCATCCCCAACAAACTCCTTGGATGAGAACCAGTCGGACTCTGCTCTGGATTGGTATCTGAATCTGCATCTTCGTCCTCAACCATATCACTCCACTTCCCAGGACTATCATTCAGAGCATGTATTGGCAATACAATCTTCAGCAAACCCTCCTCTCTCAATTCTAGGTTAGAATTAGACACCATACTATCGGAGCACTTCCTCTTTGCATTAGAATCCTGGATAATCTGCAACGTTCCACTCCCTGCTGTCTCATGAATATCCTCCTCACACTGATCATGAACCACACCCACTTCCGAAAGGAATAGCAACTTATCAACACAACCAAAACCTTCTTTTTGCCTTGCCTGAATTGAATCCAAAATTTCCTGACGCCGAGATTTTGACCCCTCTCCAACCTCAACCTACGGAACTGTCTGATACTCCACTTTCTCTGTATTGGCAACCTCCTTCCATACCATTTTTCCAGAAGATTTATTACCCCGACCACCGGAATACCATTTTTCTGCTTGAGATCTCGTCCACGCTTACACTTTGCCTCCATATGCCCCTGTTTTCGACAAGATACACAAAAACTCAGCACAGCCTCATAAAATACCTCCTGAAAATGGCTGGAACTACCATGCGGAGGGCCTAGCCAAAAAGAGTGCCTCAGAGGGCAAGAAACATTCAACTCAACACAAATTCGAGCCGCTTCAGGCCTAGTAACGCAGGCTGTAGCGTTGTCCCATTTGAGATTTTTCCCAAAACTGTCCCCAATGCTTCATAAGATCGATTCCTGAAAATAGTTCGTGGGTAATCCTGGCAACATCAACCATACTGGAACCCAAGGAGAATCCTCCTCCTCTATAAAATCCGGACTCCAATGAAAAATCCAGAACGGAACACCCATTAGTTCAAAATTTCCTCTAGCCATCACCGAAATGAAGTCCTCTTCCTGAGCCATTCTCACCAGGACATTGCGAGGGTTCCTCAACTGTCCAATAACAGGAACTGCTTTCAACCCCCAACGATTCTGAATAAAACCCTTAATATGATCCAGCGAAGGTCTTCTACGTAAGAACTTTAAAACCACTGAGAATCTAAACTGTTTAGCCGACAATTGCACCTCTGCTTTTGAAAATAGAAAGAACATCTCACCATCTTGGAACTTCGGATCTCTATGAGGTAATTGCACGCAAGGCAGCAGCTAAGGATTAGAACCCACCACTTCCACGAATTTTCTTTCTGTCACACCCTTTCCGCCCAAAGGAATCAACCTTGACTCTATGACCCGTCTAAAAACCACCCCATCCTTCCCTGAACAACCCGGCAGCAACATAGGGCTGGCACCCAGTGCCATGCACGAAAACTCAAAATCGCTCAACGTAGAGAGAAAATTACCCTAGAGCCACGTCATCAATAACTGTACCTTATACATATCAAAAGAGCTTATTCATACTTAAAGATGGACTTGGGTTTTCCTTGCTAGTGCTCGATGTATTGCTTCACCTGGTATTTTTTAGCACAATTTTCATCTAATCATACTTAAAGATGGACTTAGAGTGAATATATACATGCTATATTTTTTATAATTACGTTATAGCCCCTAAATCTTTTATTTTATACTATGTCCTAAACTTTTCGATATTATAGTTTGACCCCAAAAGTTTTTGGTATTTGCATTTTGACCACTAATGTCTCAAAATTTACATTTTAGACCTGATTTTAGAAACTCATATGTGATGTTCTTTTCTTAGTTTATTTATTTCCTACACTCCTTACGTTATATATATATATATATATATATATATATATTTAGACATTCAAGCCTAGGATTTTCACTATGGCCGAAATCCCTAGGGTATCTTTTTACACTTTATTTTCATTTTAGTTTGTCAATCTATCCTCCTACTTAAGATGTTCTTTTTTAAATACATAATATATCCTAATGCGTGTTGGTTGGACAACCTTGACCCATTTGTAACTTATTGGCCAAATAACCAAATCTCATCTCAGGTCTTCAAATTTTCATTTTACATCAAGATTTAGACATGCATGCTCATCTATATTTCTCCATTCAAAACACCATTTTAACCTTCATGAGCCATAACCCGGCCTTTATGTAGGTTCAGACATTTTTCCCTTAAAACAATATCACGTAAGCATTGATTCATATTCCCATACCCGTTTTCATCCAAAAGGTATTACATAAAACTAAATGAATGTTTGATCTAAGTCTTGCACGTTTATCATCTCTTCAATTCCTTACTTAAACTAATGGTTTAAACACGAATGAGCACATGCATTTAGATTCAAGCTTTAGAACTTCTAGTTACATGGTTTGGCCCATATATGAGAAACTCCAATATTTTGTTTCATTTTCATAACTCAAGCATGCATGATAAATGATCATGCTCTAGAACTTTTGCACCTTGGATTAATTGTGTTAAAGTTCTACATTGGGTTAAAAAATAATGAAGGTGATGCATGATCACTAGGGGATGTTTAGACGTAAGATTTTCTAGCAAACTAATGAAACTGTAAAATGTTGGTTTACGGGTTTGTAAAAGTATGTTTGGGCTGATAAAGTATTTGTTATATGTTTTATTGGGGTATGAAAAATAGTGGGCCTATTAAAAATATGTTCTATGAAGAAAATTTATGTGAGTTTTTTATTTTTGAATTTCTTGAAAATCTTTTTTATTTTGTTTGTTACAAAAATTGAGGTAAAATGTTTTAATGAAAATGTTTTGTGTGAGGACTAAGCAGAAGCAAGGGAAGAGACATTTTTCCATGGGCAAGGTACGGTGGAAGATGAGGCAACAGATCAAGCAAATTAGGGTGAGCATCACTATGTAGAAAGCCTGGCAGACACATCCTAGTACTGAGTGATAAAAGACTTTTCACCCTATGTCCAGTAAGCAAGAACTGTGCTGATCGTACTCGGGTAAGAACGAAGAGCTGAAGACTCTGGTAGTTCTAGAAAAGGACGGTCTGCAACAAAAGGCATGCTATGGGCAAGGGCAAGCAATGGTCAAAGGATGAATACCGGTCAAGGATAAGACCGATATGGATGTGAGGGCTCTCTGGGATTATGTGGAGATGCTTAGAGGCAACATGTGTCAGTAAGTCTACAAGATGAATGGACGACCAAGATCAAAGGTCTCCTATTCAAGCATATCAATAATGAGAATGACACTTGATGGTCCCACCCTATAAAAGGCTTTGGTCCCACCCAAAGTGTTGGATCTTCTTTGGAGTTGGAGTCTTCAAAGAAATCAAGTAACTTAAAGGGTGCGACGGAGAGAGCAGCACTAGTGCCACCGTAGGATTTTACTATTGTTCATGTAGGTTAGCTCCTAAGAATGTATTGGGAATGTGGGGTAATTTTTGTGAGTGTGATGGTAATATTAGACTTTGCATTATTGTAACTCTCCCATTTTTTCTACCTGAAAATAATATATATCTTCTCTCTTATGTTTATGGATTATCTTTACACTGTAATTTTGAGATTATGAGTTTGAATGGTGTGGGTTGGTTGTGATTGTGATTTCTGGGTGCGTGAGTATTACCGTGTGTCGAAGAGTCCCCGTGCCATTCCTACAGCACGTTGCCACAACTTTCATAAGAGTAGAGAGAGTCCCCTTGACGATCGAGGTGGAAAATCTTCATATAATTGGCCTCACTTGATAAATGAGTAGAGAGATTTTCCGAATTGATCATGTATCTTGTCTTCGAGTCGGTTGATCAAGTAGAGAGATTCTCCGGGTTGATCATATATGTTGTCTTCGGGTGTGTTAACCAGGTTGAGCAATTCTCCATGTTGAATGATTTGAAATTGGTGGATTAGTTTGCACATTGACTAAGTAGAGTGATTCTCCAGGTTTAATGGTGGAATGATTCCTTACTCGGTATTTATACGATGAGATATGATGAATTTTATGTGCTTTGATAAGATGGTAGTTCCTCACCTTGGTGATATTTATGTATGCATGAGATTTTCTCAGAGAGTGATTCCTTGATGAGTATGATTTTTATATGATTTTTATTACTTTTTTATTTATGAAAAGTGTCAGTTTTCCTTCAATACTATTGACTATATTTTATTTCTACATATTTTTCTTTATTTTCTTGGATTTGAAGGAATGAGAAGATTTAGGGTGAAAAGAGAGCAATTTGGTATAAAAGAAGAGACTACGGATCCAGATCGACAAGAGGCAATGAGATTTGAAGAGAGCCAAGGAGATTTAGGCGAGAAGACTTAGGCGACCAGTCTAACCGACCAAGTTAACAGATCAACCTAAACGACATCGTGGGCAACAACTAGCAAAGGGTTTGAAAGCAATTTTGATCAAGGAAAAAAGAGAGGAAGAAATCACAGAAGGAGTCCACAAGAAGTCCAAGTTCGGAATACACTAGGAGACAACCTAGACATGCTTGAGTGCTTTGATCATAACTTTCTACTCACATCTTCGCTTGATAAAATTTTGGATTGGTTCAAACGTTACCTTAAAGGGCTACAACTTTGTCTCTAATAAGTATTTCTAAATTCTGACTCTTAGAGTGCGTACAAGGCTACCAATATAAGTCCTCAAAGTTAGGCGATTGTTTAGGCGGAAATCATGGAAACATTAGGGTTTCTTTTATACCCTATATAAACATATGATTAGCAAGAAATTAAGGGATGAAACTCTGAGTTTTAGAGTCCAATATTCCAGAGTTTATTCTTTAAATTTCTTTCAAGGTAGCGGATCTGGGGAGCAAAGGCAAGAACTACATGCTTCATCAACCAACTCTAATGAAGAACACTAGTTTTATTTTTTTTCTTTTCAATTTCACTATAAAATAATTCTATTTTCTAGAGTTTTGATATAGTCTAGCATTAAACACACAATTAATATTTTAAGTTATCGTATTTTCAATATTTTCATAATTGAGTGTTTATTCCTTGTTCTTAATGCTTGCAATTTTTTAGCTAATTATTATTCGATCCATTGAATCGTAATAAGATCGAGAGGTGATTTGTGATTAAAGCTCTAGGATTAAACACAATTAGTTGAGAGAAAGTAGAGATATTTTAAAGTGATTAGTGTGATTTTCAAGAAAAATCAAAAAAACTTTATGAATCTCCAATTAGTTAAATTCACATAGAGATATGAAGTTATTCATTGGACATATTTTTAGTATTTTTCGAGAGAAAATATTGAATAGTTAAGGGATTTTTATCATCAACTTGGGGTAATTGGAATTCTATAACAAGGAAGAATAAATTGTGTAGGATTTGCTAGGTGAAATTAACTGCTCTAGATCTATAAAAATCTAAATTTTAATACACTTTTCTTCTGTTTAGTTTATAATCTATTCTTCAAATTTTGGTTTTCCAAATAGTAATTAATTCAATAAATTTCAATACTCAATAGCATAATTATTTTATGTGGGTTCGACGTTCGTTTTCCTTTAAAACAGTTTATTACTTGTTACGATTCTGTGCACTTGTACTTATTTTCAGCACAACAAGTGTTTAGCGCCGTTGCAGGGGAATAGTTATTTGTTATTGATATTGATACTAGCTAAATTGTTACTACTTTGGATTTTAATTTTTTTCAAAAAAAAAAGGTTTAAATTAGATCTCAATTTGTTTTTCTTTTCAGGAATCAAAAGTACATGCCACGATCTAAATCATTAGAGCATACACTTTTCGATCTCAAGATTGAAAGAATCTTACATTGGATTAATAAATAGAAAAAGAAAGAGGTTGCCGCATCTAAATTTAATATGGCCGACCAAGAGCACAAGGCGTTAAGGGACTATGCAATACCCTCTGTCAATGGGGCAACATCTAGTATAAGGCGGCTAGCTATACAAGCCAATAACTTCAAGATCAAGCCAACCATCATTCAAATGATTCAACAAACCGTCCAGTTTGGGGGGCTGTCAGAGGAGGATCCTAATGTCCATATTGCAAATTTCCTAGAAATTTGTGATATTTTTAAACGTAATAGAGTGACAGATGATGCGATTTGATTGAGACTTTCCCTTCTCACTTAGGGAAAAAGTAAAAGCTTGATTGAACTCTTTGCCACTTGGCATCATCACCACCTAGGAGGAGTTGACACAAAAATTCTTAGCAAAATATTTCCCTCCGACCAAGACAGCAAAGTTAAGGAATGATATTACTACCTTCACTCAAATTGAGGGTGAATAATTATATGAGGCATGGGAGAGATACAAGGATTTATTGCGCAAGTGTCCACATCACGACCTCCTGGCCTAGCTTCAAGTATAGACATTTTACAACGGTTTGGGACCCATAAATCGATCTATGGTTGATGCGGCCGCGGGAGGAGCATTAATGAGTAAAACCCATGCAGCCGCATATGAACTTCTGGAAGAATTGACATCCAACAACTATCAATGGTCTGTGGAGAAAGTAATGCCAAGAAAGACAGCTGGAGTCTTTGAACTTGATTCTATTACCACATTGGCGGTGCAGATGGCAAATCTATCACAACAATTAGGTAAGATGAACGTTAATGCTATTCAAACTAATATTGTTTGTGATCATTGCGCAAGAAATCATTCAAGTGTAGATTGCCAAGTGGGGAATCATTTTTCCCAACCGAGTTATGAACAAGCCCATTACATGTCCAATTTCCAATGTCAAAACAATCTTTATTCAAACACGTTCAATCCCGGATGGAGAAATCACCCTAACTTTCCATGGAGCAATAATCAAGGGCTGGTTAGACCACCTAAACAAATTCCACAACAAGAGAAGAAACCAACACTTGAGGATATGTTTATGCAGTATATGCGAAAGACTGATATGGTGATCCAAAACAACTCAGCTTGAATTTGAAATCTTGAGGCGCAAATCGATCAACTCTCAAACATGCTTACCGAGAGGACAGTAGGGACTTTACCGAGTAACACTGTGACCAATCAAAAGGAACATGTCAAAGCCATAACACTGAGAAGTGGGTGGACATATGACCAGTCACAAACAGTAAATACCGAGCGAGATGTAAAAGTTGACAAAAACATGGAATCTAAGATGAAGGAAGCCGAATCTGAGGTGAAAAAAACAAAGCGGGATGTGATCGACCAGCAAGCTGAAAAGACTGAGGAGAATAAAGGGGCTACAAAACCCAAGAAATCCAGAGAGTTTATATCTTAAACTTATTCTTCTTCAATTTATGATCCATCAATTCCTTTTCTGCAGAGATTTAAAAAAAAGAGTGATAATCAGTTCTCTAAATTTTTTAGTAGATTTAAGCAAATGCATATTAATATTCATCTCATTGAAGCTTCAGAGAAAATGCCTAAATATGAAAAACTTTTGAAGGATATATTATTAAACAAGCGAAAGTTGAAGGAGCATGAGACGGTAATGCTGACTGAGGAGAGCAGTGCAATTTTACAAAAGACGTTGCCGCCTAAGTTGAAAGATCTGGGGAGTTTCACGATCCCTTGTACTATAGGAAATTCCTATTTTGATGAACCTTTATGTGACTTAGGGAAAGTATTAATCTAATGCCTCTCTTTGTTTTCAGGAAACTAAGTCTTGGAGAAGCAAAGCTGACCACTATCTCTCTATGGTTGGCAGACAGATCTATTAAAACCTGAGAGGACTCATTGAGGACGTACTGGTGAAAGTTGATAAGTTCATCTTCTTGGCCGACTTCATTGTGCTTGATATGGAGGAGGACGAGGAGATCCCTTTGATACTAGGCCGACCTTTCCTTGCGACGGGGAGAACCTTAATTGATGTCAAGCAAGGGAAACTCATTTTGAGGGTTGGCAAGGAGTAGATCACTTTTGACGTCTTTAAATATATGGAATTCCCTTCCGAGGTACATTCTTGTTTTCAAATAAGCAACAGAGACGTGGTCATAGCCGACGAGACTTATGGAGCTGAATTTCCAAAGCTACCACTTGAAGTGTGTCTTACTCACTCTACATCTATTGAGTCCGAAAATGAAGAGGTTAGGGAGTGTGAGAGATATTTGGAAGCTACACCATCCTTTCCTCCTTCAATAAAACCGAAAGATGAAGAGTTAAACTCATCTCGGCCGACATCTCCAAGTAAGGAACCACCCAAGTTTGAACTCAAACCGCTCCCATCAAATTTAAGGTACATTTTCTTATGCCAAGACTCTGTTTTTCCAGTTATTATTAATAGTTCCTTGAGTGATGTAGATGAGAAGAAATTGCTGAGAGTTTTGCGAGAACACAAGATGGCCTTGGGTTGGACCATCTCAGGCATCAAAGGAATTATTCCTTCAATTTGCATGCACAAGATTTTAATGGAGGTTAATTTTAAGCCGATCATCCAACCCCAGAGGAGAACCCATCAATGCAATAAGTGGTGCATAAAGAAGTATTGAAGCTTTTAGATGTCGGGATTATTTATCCAATCTCAAATATTGCATGGGTAAGTCCAGTGCAAGTCATCCCAAAGAAAGAATGGATAACCGTGATCAAGAATGACAACAATAAACTCATACCGACGAGGATAGTCATGGGATGGCAAGTATGCATAGACTATCGAATACTTAATGATGCAACTCGGAAAGATCATTTTCCTTTACCTTTTATCGATCAAATGTTAGAAAGACTTGCTGCTACGCTTACTACTATTTTCTAGATGGATATTCCGGTTACAATCAAATAGCTATTACACCGGAGGATCAAGAGAAGACCACTTTCACCTGTCCTTATGGCACTTTTGCATATAGGCGCATGCCTTTTGATCTTTGCAATGCGCTAGCCACTTTTAGATATGCATGATGTCTATCTTCTCAGACATGGTGGAAAAATTTTTAGAAGTCTTCATGGATGACTTCTCAGTTTTTTGTCACTCTTTTGATAACTGTTTATCTAATTTATCTTTGATTTTGCAAAGATGCAAAAAGACAAATCTTGTTTTAAATTGAAAAAAATGTCACTTCATGGTCAATGAGGGAATTGTGCTTTGCCACTGCATTTCCTTCAAGGGAATTGAGGTCGACCGAACAAAGATAGAAGTTATTGACAAACTCCCACCACCAACCAATGTGAAGGATGTGAGAAGTTTCTTGGGTCACGCCGGGTTCTATCGTCGGTTTATC
This sequence comes from Pterocarya stenoptera, assembly GCA_003123785.1. Lineage (NCBI taxonomy): Eukaryota > Viridiplantae > Streptophyta > Magnoliopsida > Fagales > Juglandaceae > Pterocarya > Pterocarya stenoptera. The sequence goes on along the minus strand of QEOT01124184.1, from coordinate 99,786 downwards.
AATGATTTTTCCTAAATTACTAAACCTCTCTGCAATTTGTTGATCAAAGATACTCAGTTTGAATTTTCTGATGAATGTTTGCATGCTTTTGAAACATTGAAAAAGAAATTAATTTCAGCACGTATCATTGTATCACCAGATTGGAATTTACCTTTAGAATTAATATGTGATGCTAGCGATTATGCTATAAGGGATGTTTTGGGGTAGAAAAAAGATAAAAAAAAATTCATGTTATTTATTATGCAAGTCAAACCTTAACAGAAGCTCAATTTAATTATGCTACTACTGAAAAAGAATTGTTGGCGGTTGTGTTTGCTTTTGACAAATTTTTTTCTTATTTAATAGGTTCAAAGGGGGTCATCTACATCGTTCACTCATCTCTTAACTACTTGTTGTTGAAAAGGGATGCCAAACCAAGACTGTTAAGATAGATTTTACTATTACAGGAGTTTGATTTGGAAATAAAAGATAAGAAAGGTACCGAGAATGTAGTGGCCGACCACTTATCTCGTCTTGAGCTTAAAGAGGCGGCTGGTGAGGAGAAATTCTCAAGTAATGAGACCTTCCCGGACGAGCCATTAATGACTATACAAGTCGTTCCATGGTATGCTGACATGGTAAATTATTTGTTGTCCAGAATTCTACCGACCGAGATGACATATCAACAAAAGAAGAAGTTCTTCTTCGACTTGAAATATTATTTTTGGGACGAACCTTTTCTATACCGGCATTGAGAAGATCAGATAATCAGGAGATGTGTGCCCGTAGAAGAGATGGAGAGCATACTCAGACATTGCCATTCATTGGAAGCGGGCGGCCACTTTGGTGGTGCAAAAAGGGCAGCGAAAGTTTTACAATGTGGCCTTTCTTGGCCGACTATTTTTAAAGACTCTTTTAATTTTGTTAATTTATGTGATCATTGTCAAATGGTTCGCAACATTTCTAGAAAACATGAGATGCCTTTAAACAATATTTTAGTGATTGAATTATTTGATGTTCGGGATATAGATTTCATGGATCCTTTTCCATCCTTATATTCTAATAAATTTATTTTGGTGGCTGTATATTATGTCTCCAAATGGGTGGAAATGGTCTCTTTGCCAACCAATGATGCGAGGGTCGTAGTAAATTTCCTACAAAAGAACATCTTTACCCGATTCGGCGCTCCGAGGACCATAATCAGTGATGGCCGAAAGCATTTTTGTAATCAGCAATTTGAACTCTACTAAGTATGGAGTTACCCATCACATGGCGACACCATACTATCCTTAAACGAGCGGCCAAGTTGAAGTGTCTAATCGAGAGCTGAAGCGCATACTGGAGAAGACCGTGAGTATTTCTCGGAAAGACTGGGTGAAAAGGTTAGATGATGCGCTAAGGGCATATTAGATAGCATTCAAAACACCGTTTGGGATGTCACCTTATCGGCTCGTTTATGGAAAAGCCTGTCATCTACCCATGGAGCTAGAACACAGAGCCTATTGGGCTATGAGGACACTGAACTTTGATTTACAAGCGGCTAGCGAAAAGAGAATATTGCAAATCAACGAGATGGATGAGTTTCGAAATGATGCTTATGAGAATGCTCGAATTTACAAACATAAAACTAAAATATGGCATGATAAGCATATTCTGACAAGAGAATTCAAAATCGGGTAGAAAGTTTTATTATTTAACTCAAAACTTCGACTCTTCCTTAGAAAGCTACCCTTTCGGTGGTTGGGACCGTTTGTAGTGACCTGTGTATTTCCCTATGGGGTGGTTGAAGTCCATCACAAGACAAAAGAGACAGTTAAAGTAAATGGACCGAGATTAAAAACCCTATGTAAATGGAGACTTTAACTCGGAAAAGTGTTCCATTGATCTCACCAGTGATAAATGATGAGAGGATAATGTCTAGCTATAGACTTGAAATAAAGCACGTTTGGGAGGCAACCCAAGTTTTTATTTTATTTTTACTTTTACTTAATTTTACTCTTTTGCTTTCATTTTGTAGGAACGAAGCGGCCAAGGAGATCTCCAACGGGTACGCAGTTGCACCTTCAAGGAAAATATTCAATTGAAAAAAAAGAAATCAGGGAGCATTTCTTACCTTCTCTCATTCTTTTCTTTAGTTTTTCTTCATCTTTCTCATTGAGGACAATGTGATATTTAAGTTTGGGGGAAAGGAAATTATTATATTTATTTCAATAATAATAATAATAATAATAATAATAATAATAATAATAATAATAATATAGTTTGATGAATAAAATGCTTACGATAAGAATATGATTGAAATTGATTATAATTTTTAGGAAAAATTCTCATTGCTTAAGTCTAGTTGTTAATTCTTTACTTGATCTTGATTAATTTGATATTTTCTATGTTCAATGAATGCTTATAATAATCATTAATCATTTTACATACCTAGAGAAATTTTATGTGAATTTTGTGAATCAATTTACTCTAGAACTTGTTTGATTACACTCAAGGTGAAATCCTAAACAAAATATTACTGGAGAAATGATTAAGGCATTCTTTGGACCGATTGAGCCTTTCAAGCTTACCTATATATTATCTTTATCCCTAGCCACCCCTTTGAACTTTATTGAATTATATTTTGGCCTTATATTTTTTCTTTCTTGTAAACCTCATATTCCGTACCCTATTTGAGCTTAAACACTGATTCCCTGACCTTTCAAAAGAACTAAGTTTACACAAAGTCACAGACTCACAAGAGCATGAAAGGCAAGAGAAGTAGAAGGTCTACAAGTAAAGTTAATTATAGCCATATTATCAAAATCATGAGTTTGAGGGAGTGAAAAGTCAACTCATCTACTGTGTGGCCGACAAGAAAAGGCCAACGAGAGTCATACACAAAGGCAGTCAAAAAGGTATGTGGAGAGAGATACGTGAAAGTACAATAAATAAGGGTAAAGAGAGAGATACTTGAAAGTTTCTATTCTACAAGCTTAATAAAGACATATTGATTCCTGGTGATAGTTTCTGTTCTACATTAGTGGAGAGTGATTTGAAAAGCAAGCCGATGGAGTTTTTAGAGATCCATTATTTATTTACTTGTTTGCATAAAACTATTCGGGGAGCTAATGATGAAGTGAGAATGATATGTATGCACGAATGTGAGGATCGATAATGTGGTGAAATTGAGTTTTGAATTAACTTTTGGGACTTGATTGATCGTGAATGATTATTTGAATTACAGACTTTAGACAATGTTTAAGACAATAAATTTTATGAATCAAACCAATGCTTGTTTTAATTGTCTTTCTTTTCTTCTTTGCTTGAGGGCGAGCAAAGCTTAAGTTTGGGGGTATTTGATAAGTGTAATTTTTATGTGATTTTTATTACTCTTTTACTTAGGGTGAAAAGAAAGCAATTTGGTACAAAATAAGAGACTACGGATCCAGACCGATGAAAGACAATGAGATTTGAAAAGAGCCGAGGAGATTTAGGCAAGAAGATTTTAGCGACCAGTCTAACCGATCAAATTAAAAGATCAACCTAAATGACATCGTGGGTAACAACTAGAAAAGGGTCTGAAAGTAATTTTGATCAAGAAAAAAAGAGAGGAAGAAATCACAGAAGGAATCCATAAGAAGTCCAAGTTTGAAATCCACAAGGAGACAACCTAGACGTACTTGAGTGGTTCGATCATAACTTTCTACTCATTTATCCGATTGATAAAATTATAGATTGGTTGGAAATTTACCTTAAAGGGCTACAACTTTGTCTCTAATAAGTATTTCTAAATTCTAACTCCTGGAGCTCGTACAAGGCTACCAATATAAGTCCTAAAAGTTAGGCCATTTTTAGGTGAAAATCATGGAAACATTAGGATTTCTTTTCTACCCGATATAAACATATGATTAGCACGAAATTAAGGGAGGAGAGTTTGAGTTTTAAAATCCAATATTCCAGAGTTTATTCTTTGAGTTTATTCTTCAAGTTTCTTTCAAGGAAGCGGATCTGGGGAGCAGAGGCAAGAGTCTCATGTTTCATCAACTTACTCCAACAAAGAACACTAGTTTTATTATCTTTTTTCAATTTCATTATGAACTAATTTTATTTTCTAGAACTTTGATGTAGTCTAGCATTTAACACATAATTTATATTCTAAGTTATCATATTTTCAATATTTTCATGATTGAGTTTTTATTCTTTGTTTTTAATGCTTGTAATTTCCTAGCTAATTATTGTTCAATCCATTGAATCGTAATTAGACCGAGAGGTGATTTGTGATTAGAACTCTAGGATTAAACAGCTTGAGTTGAGCAAAAGTAGAGATACTTTACCTCTATTAGTGTGATTTTCAAGAAAAATCTAAAAAACTTAATGAGTCTCCAATTAGTTAAATTCACATAGAGATATGGAGTTATTAATTGGAGATATTTTTAGTATTGTTCAAGAGAAAAGATTGAATAGTTAATGGACTTTTTTATCAACCTGAGATAATTGAAATTCTATAACAAGGAAAAATAAATTGTGCAGGATTTGTTAGGTGAAATCAAACGCTTTAGATCTATTCTTATTATATTTAAAATCTAAATTTTAATGCACTTTTCTTATGTTTAGTTTATAATCTATTCTTCTAAAACATTAAAAAATTAAAAATATCTAAATTAAATAGTAATTAATTTAGTAAATTTCAATACTCAATAGCATAATTATTCTCCGTGGGTTCGACATCTATTTTCTTTTAAAATATTTTACTAGTTACGATTCTATGCACTTGTAGATATTTTCAGCACAACATTCCTCGTCATGTTTATATACTTGAGTTTTATCTAGATGGTGGTTTCTCGCCATAACTATGAATACATGTGTTTCTATTCAAAGGGTGATTCCTCGCCATGCGTATTAAATATATGTGTTCCCAATCCATTTACATAAAATTGTGCATGCATTTTTATTTGCATTTCTCTCATTAGTAGTATTGTTATAGAGGTTTAACATACCTTTGGTTTCGTTTATCAAAACTGTAGACCTTGATACAGACGTAGCCTAAGAAGAGTTTTCGGCAGAAAAAGGACCGATTCTGTCCGAGTCATAGAAACAAAGGACTATCTTCGTTATTTGTTATTTATATTTTATTAAGATGTACTATTTAGTCAAGCGACAAACTATGTTTGGTTTATCGTACCTGGATGTAAGTGATGAATAGATGGTGCTGTATAAGATTATTTGGGAGATAACAATGACATGTGGATATTGTTATTGTTAATGGACGAACCTTTACCGGTTTAAACCTCTGGTACAATTAGTAATTAATTAATTTTTTTACTAAACTTTTACTTATTTCCCTGTTACTTAATTTATTTACCACATATTCGATTCATGATTACCCACATAGATTAGATAGTAACATCAAGATGTTGCTGACTGGCTGGCAATTCTGACATTATGTATCATCGTCAGGCTCTTTACCGAACAATAACTACAAGAAAAAGGGCAATTGCGGTGATTTGCATTTCGTCGCAGCGAGTCAACAACGAATTTCGATTTACTGGGAGGGGATCATTGTGCATCTCAATTGCAGCGATTTTTTTGTTATTGCGGTGATTTATTTCGCTGAAAATATGAAAAATAATTGCAACTAGCACACAATCGCTACAATTGATCACTGGACGGCATAAGTTACGGATTGTTTTATTCCCCCCCTCCTCGAAACTTAAAACACATTTCCTCTCTTTTTTATTTCTTACTTTGTTCTTCCCCATGCCCCGAGTGATACAAACCCTCTCATCAGTGGCCATTATTTCGAGCCCAAAATCGGAGATCACTTCGCCCGTTTCCTTCGCATGAAAGCCACTCAAGCCATCTGCTCCCATTTTTCTGCCCTAGAGTAGTGTCTGTTTCCTTCGCACAAAAGTCATATAGGTCGTTTCTCATTGACGCAGCACCACTCAAGGCAGGCAAAGAGAAGCCATTGAAGCAGCTTAGAGATGGAGGCCACTTAATGCAGCCGAGGCCCAACTCAAGGCCCCTCCTCCTCACTATCCATCTAATCTGACCAAATCGTGACCCCCTTTGTGTGTTTTAGCTTTTATTTTGCTTTTTTTTTTTTTTCGGATTCTGTAATTGGTTTATGATTAATTTTTCATAAACCTCAGATTGATTTTATGGATCAGAAAACTCATTTTCTGAAGGATTTATTAATAAATTATTAGTTAGGCTCTGATTCTTTCTTGGCAATAAAATCGTCCCATTTCACTTTGAAATTAGGGTTTCATCACAGTAGTAGCCGGCCCGTAGCAACACCAACCCATTGTAGCAACACCAGCACGCTCCTGACGTGAGTTTGGAAAAATAGGTAAGGGGGTTTGAAATTAGTTTGTCAATGTTTGTGTTTGATAATAAATGGTAATTATTAGTTGAAGATCTTTTAAAGAGGATTGTCTAGCCAAGGCTATGGCTTTAGTTCTGTTTTACCCTATATATTCTCACATTTGCTTCAGCTTTGTTCTTGAGGACCACTGTCCCAATTTCTTAATTTATACATCAAATCTGGTTGATAGCCATTGCTTTCAAGAGAACCATAGGAAAGATGTGAAACTTGAAATATCAAATAGTACTGACTTGACCATTGATTTTAATTCCCTCTATTGCTACACAAACACATATTTTTTTGTACTAAATTGATGTGATGGAAATCACTGATATTTCATTGCAGAAAACCTAGGTAGGATTTCATGCCCTTGCATAAGGCTTCAGGCAAGTACTCAATTGAGTACTTTTGATCTTTTCGTCATAGATAAGGGAATTTGCTTAATTACATATTGATCTATATATATATATATTAATATATATACGCGGCGGGTTTAAACGAAAATAATCTACTTTTGGTAGTGAGGTTTGTAATTAATTAACTGAAAGTGGCCTGGCTTACTTTTGAATTGTTAATTGTTACGATAGATATTGAATCAATGGCATGAGGGGACATCATGTGGAATACAAATCTTCCACTGGGTCGCCTTAATTTATAACATGGCCAGCTAGCTAGCTAGATTTAAGTGTGAAAATGAAACCACGATCGAGTACCATTATTCTTTACGATTGACAATTTTATCATGACGATCACTAGCAAAGAATCTTTATGATTGACAATTTTATACATATCCCAATGTTGTATACAAAAAGTGAGAAGAAAATATAAACCTAACAGTACATGATCATCATGACTAAGCACAAACCTTCTAAAACATATATATCCAATCCAGCTAACTAGCTAGCATGCATGGATATTGCAAGTCCCTCAAAGCCAAATACAAACGTATACATTAATGCAAACCAACAAATTAATTAATTATGTGTTTAATATATATCTAAAATAATATATATATATATATAAACACTATATATATATATCATAGGAAAACCATGCTGTTGTGATCAATCTCAAATCTCATATCCTCCAAGTTTGAAGGTGCTGCCCCATTTGCCAAGCTATTTTCTTCCAAATTCATGTCCCATAGGAACCCATATTCATCATGATCACCTTTGGAGGTAATTTCTTTGTTAATCATGTTATTTGTAGCTTCCTGAGAGAACTGAAGCAGATTGAGCAGGGAATTGCTTTGGCTTTGGTTTTGGTGAGAAGGGGTAGAACTTGAGTCAAAGGAGGTCATGATTTGGTTATAATACCCACAAGGCATGGTTTGGTTAGGGGCAAGAGCTGTAGTAGTACGACTGGCCTCTCAAACATATGTTGTGGGCTGAATTTGGTGCAATCCTCCGAGTCTGGCGTCAAACCCTTGCTTTTGTGAGACCAGTAGGCACAAAACCCAGTCTCCCTGTCATAAAGAAAATGTAGAATCTCATTAGCCATACATGTAAAACCAAAAAATAAAAAATTAAAGCATGCTGCATGGACATCACATTGTGTAACAAAGTCAATGGACAACTTGCACATCTGCAAAACTTTCAGTTTCCTTTGAGAGATGCAATATGAAACTTTTCTATACATAAGGATTCTCTCTCTCTCTCTGATCTGTGAGCTGTATGATTGTGTGTGTTGTTGTGTTTTATGCGTAACTGCATGCGTACGTGTAATTTGATACAGTAAGTATATATCTTATGGAAAAAGCAGCATATATGAATCAGACCTTAGGAGGCATATCATGTGGGGTCTCCAAGCGAAATTCATGCATGATCCATCCGAAATTCTTCTGAATAATTAGAAGAATAATTGTAATTGTTGCTTGATTCAAGTTAATACATTCTGTCGTCATATTTTGGTGTGTAAATCTGTTTGTGAATACTTGTTTCAGAGTTTGCATCATGCTTGTTTCGTTTGTAAGGTTTTCAAGCATGGTGTCAGGCATAATTCCCATATAGTTGAACCATGCTCAAGTTAGAAATTGGAAAATGCATTTTGGGTTTATCTGGAATTGGTTTTGTGATACTCATATTTTAATTCCAGCCACAATGAAAATGACTCAAACCTGGAATGTACATCATCAAATTGAGTGAAATTAATCGTTGATTAAATATATATATGTAATTAAAGTCCACACACACATATATATTATATATGTATGTATATATTTAATCACTCACAAGTACTACATGATACTTGTGCAGTACTTCACCGTGTGCCTGATCACCACTAGCCATTATTTCTCTATCCCATCACAATATAAAAATGTCTCATTTCTCTTAGCATTTTCTTATTCACCCTGCTAATATATATATATATAGGAAAATTAATATTTATAGTCTTAAAGTAAATAAGTTTTGTGTGCTCTCTTTAAAAAAATGGATTCATATATATAGAATCCAGGTGAAAAAATCATTTTTTTTTTATAGTAGACTCTATTTTTTCAAAATGAGTACTCGGAGATTGCATGCCTTAGAATTGTATTTAATATTAGGTTTATTAATTAGGTTATGTTTGGGTGTCCAATCCATTTCAACCTATCTCAAACTAATAATTGATGAGATCCACTACTTTTTCAACTTCTCATAAAAAGTTAAATATATATAACCCTACTTCATGCATTCAAATGCACATTTCAACCTATTTCGATCATACATGTAAATACATCTCAGTAGAAGTGTAAAACCTACAAAACACTAATATTCACAGATTAACCCAAATTATCTGACACCACCTCAACACCCAAACACAACCCTTATATAGAAAGTATATATAAGTGTTTATCTTTTAATTGACATGAGCCAGTCGCCATATTTTAAGTTGGTAATTTAGGGTAAAGCTGTAATCTGATAGATAAAATATATGTATTTAATATATTACAAAAGAAAAAAAAAATGGTAATAAGCAAACAAACACATGCATGGGGTCTTCGATCGATTAATTGCTAGCTCTTACGTTTTACAGTAGCTAGCCATGATGATGATGATGATGATGTACCTAATGGGATTTATCCATGCATTTTGGGTTTATCTGGAATTGGTATTGTGTTCATAAGTGCAGTTCAGATGAGGCTTACACAATTCATAGATGCCATAATTGTCTTCCTTATAAGTAATGATAATATTCAAGCATACTATCTACACAAGAGTCTTTATATGAGCCTTGATCTAGAATATACCAACAATGTTCACATATATATGACTATGTTTAATATGTTTACTTATGTTTTCAACAGCAATTCACTACTAGCATAAACACAATAAACTGTTCAACACCATCTCTTCATCCCGAAACAACGATCTTCATGACAATCCCGGTTAGTATCGTTTTCAACATCTTCTCTTGTGCTCCACAGGCAAGTAACTTCGACTCGCCTGCTTATTTTGCTCACCAATACACTTTCTCAAATTCTTTACCCATCCTCTATCTAGTTAAATTGAAGTTATCTGATTAACTAATATGTATATTTCAACCTTTTTAGATGGACAAAAGCTGGATGACTGAAATGAATAGACTTCGTTCACAGGCATATGCTGAGGGGGTTAACACTTTCCTTACCTTAGCACGAAACCATTCTTGGGGCAGTAATCGCATTCGGTGTCCATGTCGTTCATGTTGTAATAATCTCTTCTTGCCTATATTTCAAGTGAAGATTCACTTGTTCATTAATGGGATCAATCCAAATTATACCCAGTAGATATTTTATGGGGAGGAGGAAACACAGAGTTTTAGGCCTTGTTTGGGTACCGAGAGTACCTCAGGTACTCTCAAACACTCTCACTACTATTCTTTACTTCATTATTACTTTTCATCTACTTTTTCTACTATTCATTACTTTTCACCTACTTTTTACTACTATTTAATATTCTATTATTACTTTTTCACTACTATTCACAAACATTCTCAAACACTTTCACTACCCAAACCAAGCCTCAATGACAATGACGATGATAGTGTTTCTGATGAGTACATTGATGACATGGACTATATGTTAGATGACATTTGGAGAGGCACATTCGTCGATGTTCCTGAAGATCATGGCAATCTATCGCCAACTCGTGGATCAATACCAGATCCCTTCCCAAGTTCATCTTTCGACCAGTTACTAGAGGATGCCTGATGTCCACTTTTTGCTGGTTGTACAAAATTCTCAAAATTGTCATTCATTGTCAAGTTGTTACACATTAAGACACTCGGTGGGTGGTCAATAAAGTCGTTTGATATGCTACTAAGCTTGCTACGGTCTGCCTTTCTTGATGCTAAATTGCAACATTCATATGAGGAGTCAAGGTCATTGGAGCGGGGTTTAGGGTTCAACTACCACAAAATTTATGCATGTACTAATGACTGCATATTGTTCTGGAAGGAAAATGCTGATCTTAATTAATGTCCCATTTGTAAGGCTTCAAGGTGGGTGCCTAATACACACAGGGCACGTCTTATCCCTCAAAAAGTGTTGCGGCATTTTTCTTTGAAGCCAAGATTGCAATGTCTCTTTGTGTCTGCAAAGATAGCAGAACATATGAGATGGCATAAAGAGCAAAGGCCAACCGATGATGCTTGCCTAAGACATCCTGCAGACTCAGAGTCCTGGAAGAGATTTGATGAAGAACATAGTTGGTTCGCTCAGGATGCTTGCAATGTAAGGCTTGGGATGGCAAGCGACGGTTTCAATCCCTTCAACAATATGGCTAAACCGTATTGCATTTGGCCAGTAATCCTAGTCCCATATAACCTACCACCATGGTTGTGCATGAAAGATCAATTTTATATGACATCCCTTATTATTCCTAGGCCAAAATCTCCAGGTAATGACATCGATGTTTACTTACAACCGTTAGTCGATGAACTGCTTGAATTTTGGGAACATGGGGTACCTACGTATGATGCCTCCACAAAGGAAACATTCATGTTGCATGCTGCTTTAATGTGGACAATCAATGACTTTCCAGCGTATGGGAATATTTCTAGCTGGTCAACAAAAGGAAAATTAGCATGTCCTTCCTGTAATGTGGGCACAAATTCCATCTGGTTGAAGTATGGCCGAAAACATTGTTATATGGGACATCATCGTTTCTTGCCGCCAAATCACATGTGGAGAACAAGAAAACATTTGTTCAATGGTAGAGTAGATCAACGCATACCACCAAAGGTTTTAGAAGGAGATGATGTTTTAGCCCAATTACAGATGCTTGGACATGTGCAATTTGGTAAATCTTGTCGAAAGAGAAAACACACTGCTGAAGAGTTGAATTAGACAATGTATAGCATTTTCTTCAAGCTACCATATTGGGTAACCCTGCGTCTTCGACATAATCTAGATGTCATGCATATTGAGAAAAATGTTTGCGATAACATCTTATGCACTTTAATGAACATTCCTGGTAAAACTAAGGATAATATCAATTCTCGACGTGACTTGGAGATTTTATGCTTCAGAAAAGAATTACATTTGAAGTATGAAGGTGAACGTGTTACAATGCCATATGCATTATACACATTACACGGTGATGAAAGGAATTAATTTTGTGAATGGCTGGCCAATGTGAAATTTATAGATGGATTTGCTTCCAATGTCTCGCATTGTGTTTCTGTACGTGATTGCAAAATCTCATGATTGAAAGCCATGACTGTCATGTTTTCCTGCATAGACTACTTCCTATTGCTGTTGGGGGGTACTTACGACTTGATATTGCCTTGGCCTTTACTGAACTAAGCACTTTCTTCAAGGAGTTGTGTGCCCGAACCCTGGATGTTACCCGTCTATCTGAACTCGAAATTGATATTGTCACAATTCTATGCAAATTGGAGATGATATTCCCCCCTTTTTTTTTCGCTGTCATGGTCCACCTAGCTGTCCACTTGCCTCGTGAGGCCATACTTGGGGGTCCAGTACAATACAGGTGGATGTATCTATTTGAGAGGTATCTTGGAAAGTTCAAGTGGTATGTTAAGAATAAAGCCCGCCCAGAAGGTTCAATAGCTGAAGCCTACATTCACATTGAATGCTTGACTTTTTGCTCAATGTATCTCCAAGATATTGAGACAAAATTTACTCGAATGGACTGCAACATTGATGGTGGAGAAGCTGATAATATAGATGGATTCAAGATTTTCAATCAGAAAGTTCATCCCATGGGTGTGGCTTTAGACTTGCAATTATCAGAAAAAATCCTTAAGGAAGTCATCTGGTACATCCTCAATAACTATGCTGAGATTGGACCCTACCTAGAGTAAGCATCCATTATCTCTCAATTTTAAACTTATTTTCTTATGGCTATTCGTGGACAACCTATTTATGTTGTATGTCCCTTATTTGACGTATGGGTATTGCCAATTTGGTTTTGTACTCTCCAAATGTAAGGAGCACTATGAAATATGTAAGGTGCATAACCCAAATTATATCGATCGTACACATCAAACTGAGTTTCCAACTTGGTTCAAGAAACGTGTAAGTTAGCTTGCTCCCTCCCTAGTTAGATGAACTAGAGCATATTTTGGACTATGTTTAACAAACTATAAGTGATGACCTCCCATCAATATTGTTGTAGGTTAAGGATAAGCATATCACCAACCCACTTGATGTGACTGTTGATCTATACACGTTAGCATGCTGTCCTGAACCTAAGGTTGCATCCTATGCTGCCTGCATCATAAATGGCAAAAGGTTCCATACAAAATAGCGTGAACTTCGGCAGCGTACACAAAATTCTGGGCTGTTGGTAACTGGTGAAGAAAGCACAAATAATGTTGACTTCTACGGTCTTATTAATGATATCGTGGAGTTGCGCTACATGGGTTGGCATCAGGTGTACTTGTTCATGTGTGATAGGTTTGACATTGGTGATCCAAGACGAGGGATACGAGTTGATAACCATATGACCAGTATCAACATGAACAGGACTTGGTATAAGGATGAACCATTTGTGCTGGCATGCCAGGTTTCTCAGTGTTTTTACATCAGAGATATAAGAGCGAAAGGGAGATGGTTTGTGATGCAGAAATACACGAATAGGAATGTATACGACATTCCACCGGTGCCGAGGGTGTTAGAAGATATTAATGGCGAATCAAGTGATGATGATGCCTATCAAGAAAATGAGTCATTTCCTGATTATGCACCATTGCAGTGTGATGGATGTCTAGTGTCAACTCCATTGAATAGGAGTGATATCGAACCAATCTTGATTGATGCACGAGAAGTCACTGATTTGGTTGGTCAAAACATAAATTCAGCAGATTTTATTGCGATGGCATGGTTGCTTCTGGTTCTGAAGATGCTGATGGTGATGGGGAATATTCAGATGAGGATGACCTATCCACAGAAGATGAGTCTGTGTCAGAGTAGACAACCAGTCGAGAAGTTGATGTACTTCTATTCCATAGTTTACCTTTTTTGTAATGGATATGTGGCCTTTTTAAATTATGCAGGCTTGCATGTATGTTCCTTAACAATAAGTTATCATGATCCAGTTACCTTTGATTGAGCAATTTGGGTCAAGTAATGTATCTTTTCATAATCAACGCAATTTGGGTCAAGTAATGTATTTTTTTTCATAAGTAATGTATCGTTACAATTAGACGTTTAATGTTTGTTTAAAACTTAGTTTCATGTGTGAGAAATATGAATAAACTATGAGTTGCCATGAACTATAACTAATAAATATGATCTGCAAATAAATTGAACCTATCGCATGGATATTGTTTGCAATTGGCAAAGTGTAAAACAGTTAGTTATTTTACCTATGCTACATCGGGGTTGATTTATTTATTAATAACCATGAATTACAATAATTGATGGTTATTAAAATAATAATTAAGTGAATATCGCTGTGTTTCATGGTTTATCTTATGAAATCAAATATTTGTTGGGATCTCTAAGTTATTATGTTACTTATATATTGATATTACTGCATCTCAGGTGGGGGGAAAAAGAACTACATTGCATTCAAGTAGGCAATATATTGTAATTAGCAAGATCGTTCCCAACTTCAGTCTGCAAGATGATGAGGAGCAGGCACATTCAAGGTAGATATTATAAACAATATAGTATTTTCTTATAGTAGGTTGTGTGATCTTTTTCATGCATGCTAGTTCATTGGATCCATAATTGCAATTTGTAGTCATTCCCTACATGTTTGCTTTTATTCTCAATCATGTTAGAGTTCCTAATTAAAGAGATTGTATGTCACAAAATAAATTATCCATTATGTGATTTGTAGATATTAGTTGTATAAAAAATGGGCATTAGAGTCATGTTTCAATTAAGGTGGATAATATGATTTATTAAATGGATCGAAAACACTTGTAACTCAAATGGAATGTCATAAAAAAGCAGGTGATGTGATGGGAGAAAGTTCCCGAGGGAGAGGGTCTACATGAGGTATCCGTGCCAAAAGATTTGTACCATATACATGTAGAGCCCGACGACCACGAGGCCTTCACATCGCTTCATACCATAGCACTAGCTCATATGGAGATCAGTCAGGCACAAATGATTCAACTCAGCCTCCCAGTCGTCCATGGGATCCACCAAGTCCAATTCCAGTGCCCCCACCCGAGCCGAATAGAGAACCGTCACCTGCAAGAGAACCCCTACCTAATGGAGACAATATTGGTATGGTCGTCATTTCTATTCTTTTTTTCAAAAACTGCCTCATAGGTCATTCATGTGTAAACAACACTGGTGCAAATCATGAAGACTGATAAGGATTTTTGTTTTTAATCTTGAAATACAGATGCAACTGGCCCCACGATGCATGAAGCAAATCAAGAACAACAAAAACGTAGACGTGGGCCTGCGAAGTGTATTGAGTTCAAGAAAGCCAGAAAGCACGGAAAAGTGCTTTTGAAAATTAATGACGGCGAAACAGCCCCGTGCTGCGAGAATGCAACCATGTTCATGACATGGGTAACGTAAATAGTAAAATACCATTGTGACATGAGTTATGCAAGGTGGACCGATGTGCCGCATGCAGAAAAGAATGAGTTGATTGACCGTGTGAGGGTAAGACAATTGTTATTTCATATTGAGGGTAAGGGAGTGGGCATACAATACAAGATGACGTTAACGTGATGTTCATCCATGTAGGGTGACTTCTTGTTGGATTGGGATTGGGAGAATCATAGATTGATCATTTTGAAGCAGTTGCATAAGCAGTTCAATGCATTCCATCACGAATTACACAAAAAATATTTATCTTATGGAAGTCACGAAGAAGCATTGGCTTCTGGTTGTACCATGGTCAACGACAACGTTTGGGCTAAATTGTGTAAGAGGTGGGTAACCGACAAATTCAAAGTATGTATTGGTTATTCAAAATAAACAACTCTAAAAATTTAACAAGTCAATGGCAATACTGTCAATTTTATTATGCAACTTGTTTGTAACCTGACATTATGTGTTAATGGCAGAAAATCTCAACACAAAATTGGGAGAATAGACAGAGGCTAACTATTAACCACATTGCAGGCCGCAAATCTTTTGTTCGGATGTTGGAGGAGAAGGTATAATCTTTATTAAATAGATTTATGCGGTAACTTGTATGGTCACAATCCAGTTGTAGCATTTATACTGGTGCACTAATTTCATTACAAGTTTGTGTGTGGGTGCTCACAACATGAAGAATCATGTTGGTTAATGTCATACCTGGTTTGGATATTCAATAAAAGGTTGTTTCTTATAAAAATTCTCACATAGTTGGTATAGTTTGCTGATCTAACCTCAATACATGTTTATTGTCAAAACATAAATACTGTGGATGTGGGATAATAGAGTTGGGGGCTGCTTACATAACATAACACATTATAATTGGGTTAGAAGGATCTATTATATAGAATTAGAGAAAAGAAATGTGAGGATGATGCATCGCATTGTAATTCAAGGTGGCAATTTTTTTCCTCTTGCTAGAGGTATCATTTGTTACCGATCAATGCATTTGTGGAGTGCATTGTTCAGAAATGAACATGTCCACTCATTCATATCATAAGTAATGAAGCAGACTAGAGATATCATTTGTATTGATATGTTTGTTTGGTTGTACCATATGGTTTTTTTTTTTTTTTATGATTGGTCCTTCCTTTCAACAAATTTTCCATATAATAATGTTTATAATTCCACACTTGTAGCGGGCTACGAATGCCAATTTGGTGGAGTTCTATAAAGAGACTCGATGGTAAAAAAAGACCAGTAAATTTGTCACCTCAGCTGCTGAAGACACTTATGTAAGTACGATCTTTATTCAACACTATTTGCTGCATGAAAGGATTGTTCAATTACTTTATATGTGAAATGGCTTATTCATGAGCCATCACAAGACTTAAGAATAACCTGATAATTA
The DNA here is from genome assembly GCA_003123785.1 of Pterocarya stenoptera. Classification (NCBI taxonomy): domain Eukaryota; kingdom Viridiplantae; phylum Streptophyta; class Magnoliopsida; order Fagales; family Juglandaceae; genus Pterocarya; species Pterocarya stenoptera. Next base: position 83,067 of record QEOT01124184.1, on the reverse strand, counting down.
ATTTCCATGTCTAGAAAGAGATGGTAGACAAGATGGATGGTCTAGAGCCTGACCAACGCACCGATGAGGCAGCTGTGAGTGTATTTAGGGAGGTACTTGGTCAGAGATCAGGATACGCAAGGGGGCTGGGCGAGATGGTCATCCCAGAGTCGACAAGACAACAGGACCGTGAACGAGAAAGAGAGTACCTTGCCTTATTTGAAAAACACAAGAATGATGCCGAGAATTACAAGAAGGAGCTTCATGAAGTGAAGGATGAATTGCGAGAACTTCGTGAGAGGCAAAATGAAACTGATAAGATGATGTGAATGTTCTTTGCAAATTTTCATTCTTCCACTGGGTCTCTCCATTCTAGTGGAGAGACTCCGTGAGCCACCTTATGAAATGAGGGAAGGGTTTTTTTATGTATTTTGGGCAGTTTTTGGTACGTGAGAGATCGTGGGTGACTAATATATATATATATAATTATATATATAATTATGAAGAGGAAGGTTGTCTACTTTTTTTATTGTGGGAGACTCTAGGCAGTTGAGGGATTTTTTGGGCATTGACTTGGGATGGAAAGTTTGGCTATATACTGAGGAGTAGTTCCAATTATCTAGACGGTTGTTGGGTAAGGATTTGACTGGCGTGGGCTTGAACAAATTACAGCAGCGTGGACAACAAATAAGTGAAGGGTTATTGTCACTGCAGCTCATTGAAGGTTCTATAGAAGTTATGTAATCATTAAGCATCCTTCTCCTATGAATTTATTTAGTCGATGATATTCTTGTCAAATATCAATTTTTTTTGGTTATATGTGATATTGCATTTTTTGAGATTCTGACAGGCATTAACAAACCGTTCATTCAATTCAGGAGCAATCATTGATGTTGCAGCTGGATTGCAATCTAGGCTATATGGCTAGGTATGTGTGTGGGCACGCACCATAATTCATCAATAAAAGATGTTCAGCAGCTTGTTAAAGTTGGTGATGGGAGGAGCAAGGCCTGCTGTTGTTATACTGGTTTGGTCCCCAATTATGTGAAGGTCAGTCTCTGTAAATCATTATTTGCAAAACTAGTTTTAAGAAATGTGAGAATGCGGGAATGCATGGATGTAAAATCCACTATAAACATGGTTGAATTATAAGCTCTTTTATGTAGTACTAAAATCTAGGAAGTGTTAAGGAAACTGATCCGTGGTTCTCCCTTTCTCTCTAATAATTAAGTCAAGACCCACAGATGACTCAGATCACTCTCTCTGATTCATATCTATTAATTTCTTGTTAACAAGCTTTCTTGACTAGAATATTATATTGTCTTATAAAGCTAGCCAGGTCATTGTCTCATAATCTTGTTTCTCCCTTCGATTTTCTATGAGCAATTGGTGGGTATAACACTTAGTACATTATACATGTTCCTCCAATACATATATGCATGTATCGTGCATGGCTCCTAGATTTCTTGTTCTTTATTAGTACAAGAAATTAAAAGGTTTCACTACAGTCTTTTCTCGTTCTATTACGATTGAATAAAAAATATACGAGAAACTTAATTAATCTAGTAAAAATCTTTTTATAGATCACATATATAATGGGATCTTTTCAACCAACAGATTTTTTCGCAACGTGAATCATGCATGACAAATGTTTTATTGTGCAAAGAGATCAGAACACATTAACCTGATGCTATATTATTCTTTATTTATTTTTCCAACTTTACATGAAACAGACTGGAAGTGAATATTCATCCAGGTTTATATTTTGGCTTAATTGTAATCAAATTAAGTTGATGGCTGGACAATTAAAAATCTCCATTAATTTCTGGGAATTTATTTATTAAACAATATGTCTATGTTTTGCTCAGTGGTTTTGAGGATGTTGAATGCTATCTAGCTGAATAACTATTTAAAGTTCAATGTGACAGCATATATTTGACGATGTTGGGTATTCACACATAAGTTGAGAAATATCATTTTCATTTGTAGTCCACGCTGTTCACTCCTCACTCTGCAAGCTAAATCAGCTTTTCCTCCTGGGAATACTGTCAAAGCGTTGCCGTGTTTTTTGTCGTCTTTACTCCACAAGCAAGTTAAATGTTCATCAGGGTAGGTCTCTCTCTTTGTGATTTTTTATCTGATTTCTTTTAGTTGTTATCAGAAGAATCTATTATTTGTTGTAGGATTTGGTTGTATTTCGCTCGAGAAAGATGTAGAGTTCTGAAAATGNTTTTTTTTTTTTTTTTTTTTTTTTTTTTTTTTTTTTTTTTTTGTTATTGATATTAATATGTTTGCTGTTTTGATGAAATACTTTCAAAACAACAGCTCCAAAAGTGTAGTGGTTGGAAGTTCTCTTCAGGTTGTGCAGCTAATAGGCAAGCATACCTCCACACATGCAAGCAAGACTTGTTGGGGAATGTTATCATTTCTGCTTGTTGTTCCCAACCACTCAGGTGTCTCTTGTGCTTATAGGAACGTTATCATTTCTGAAGTGTGAGCTCTTTTCGCATTTGTGCATACTAAAAGAGCTCACACTTCAGAAACGTTTTCTGCTTTATACTTTCATATGCCATACGTTTCACCTTTCTTAGAATTAGCTGGGAGTATTATGTCAACTTCCATGACTCTTGATGTTTGATTTGTTGTAAGCTTTTAAGTTTGTAAATGACACCTGAATTTGTAAATTTAATGGACAATAGATAGACACAACACATCTAAAATCGTCACAAGTCTCAGTAGGTAGGTACTTGCCCAGTTCAAGTATTATGATATAAAAATAAAGTACTTGATTAAGTCCTGTATATATAAACTGGGGCTTGGATCCAATATACTCTCCTTACAATCTATCATTTCATTTTATCATTGCCAGTTTATATATACAGATTGACATTTGCATGCAATATAGGGCCATTATTATACTTTGTAGAAGTTTCAAGTTCTCTTATTTCATCCAAAACATCATAGCTGATGTTCCTGCACTATATACTATGTTTGATAAGAATGACTATACGAATTTAAAGGCCTCAAATAAAAGAGAGAGGCACATGACATGACTGTGCATGCAAAAAATCTCAGGAAGAAATTTTTGAAGTTATGTGCATAATGCTATAGTGGATAAGAGATTCATGCATGCATATATATAGTACTATATGCTTGCAGCAAGACTTTCGACCAGTTAATTTCTTATAGCTATTTCAATTCCTGCATGTGACCCATTATTCCTTGCCAATTATTCACATAATCTTGACATACAGATAATTAATTAATTAAATGTGAAAACTGCATGCTACACAATCATTAAGTTGCATATATACATGAATACGGTCATTTTCAGTCTTTGATCATAAGCTAATTCATTTATTTCATTGCTTTAGCTATATAATTAGTAATTCCAAGATCACTAGGTCATCATTATATATGGCAAATATATATATACCCTTTTGCAGGGCTAATTATGATTTCTGAATTCATAATTAGGTAGCTAGATAGCTAACTAGCTACCTCAATCTTTAATTATGTAAAGGTTATATAGTGCTGCATGCAAGTCTCCCTGCTATTATTTATGCATGTAGTACTGCAAAAGGGTGGGGTATAGTATCATAGCCTCCTTGAGACTAGTTAAAATTTCCTGCTTGTGAAAAGAACATTATTTTAGCTGGTATTTTTATAACAATACACAATAGTGAAGTTTATTTTGTTATAACAGTTTTTTTTTTTTTTTTTTTTTGTGTATCATTGCCAGATTGGATTTGGAGAGATTGAAATATCAAATATGCAGAAATCATATTTATAAGGGCATTGATGTCGTTGTGTTGAAGCTGTTATACCCACCCCTCAAGCCCAGGTGCATATTATAATAGCTCCCCAGGCATAATTTTAAAAGATAGATCAGGAGCATGCAGGACAATTATAGACAAATATTGTCTTAATGTAAGAATTTTCAGATAATATTTAGAGGTATATGTGTTCTCAATATTTTAGTAGTTCAGTTGTACGTTTTGGATTGCAATTGGTCCACCCTAGTGTATATAGCCCATAATTACATTAATGTGAATTTCTATGTAACTGATTTTATGGCTGAATGAATGTATTTGATTAGGAGCTAAAAATGTTTCCTATTTCTTTGTGGTGTTAATTTCTTTTTTAACACATAATTTATCCAATTTCAGGTTAGTCATGACTAACCTGAAATTGGATAAATATGTGTTAAAGGATAACTAAAATGTGAGAATGACGCCCAGCCAAAACGACGAAGGGGGAAAAAAATGAACGAAAACGTCTTTGAGGCGAATTCAAAATCGCGGGAACGAAGTGCGTGCCAAATTAGTACAGTATTAGCGACGATTAATAATCGCCGCTATTAAGCAACTACAGCAATTTCCATGCGTTGCAAATACGCAACATAACGTCTCACATCATAGCGACGACAAATTGTTTCGACGCAATTCATTTTTTGCGGTGATATATGTTCGTTGTAAATTGGTTCTCCTGCGACAAAATCCAAAATCGTTGAAAAAGGAAATGATATTCCCAGCGATTAAACTCAATTTCGGCGATTATAATCGCCGAAACTATGGTTAATAGCGACGATATTATAATATCACTGTAAAAGACATATACTATTGCGGCGATTTTATATTTATTTTCGACAATTTTAGTCGTTGCTTTTGAGTTGTCCCAATGATTTTGTACCAATCTGAGATTGTCTTTTTCGGCGTTTTTGAACATCATCTGCGGCGAAAATAAATCGCTGAAAAATTAAGTATTTCCAGCGAATTTTGTCTATCGCTGCGGTTGATCAAAAATATTATTTTTATTTCGTCGAACGGGCGGCAAGGAAAAATTGTCGGAATTGATCAAATGCAACGATTTTATAGTGTTTTTGTGACGATTTTGAGCGCTGGAAAACCCTTTTTTCTTGTAGTGAATGGAACACAACATTTTAACCCCATTTGGATACAGAAACACTCACAATCTATCTCATCTCATCTCATCATTATAACTTTATTAAATTCTAATACAAATATAATAAAGAAATGAATTTTTGCAAATCTTAAAATAATAATAATATTAAAAAATAATATTCTAATAATATTTTATTCAACTCATCTAAAAGCATCTCATCTCATCTCATCTCATTAGACATACAAGCCCGCTTATCTTTAAAAGGTTTGTGCTTATTAATTTCTTTTTGCTGTAAAAACATTATTCCGATGGTCTAATTGAATCAATGCTGAAATGATTTGAAGAATGCACAAGATGGAAAACCCAATTTTTAAATTAAATTTACATTAATTTGACTAAAAAATTGAGTGCAAACTAATGATAAGGGCACGTTATGAAACTAGTATTTTTTAGATGAGTTTTGTTACCTACAACCGGCATGTGCAAATGGAGATGTAATTGGCTGTACGTGGCAAAGCTTATGTAGAAGAAAAAATAAACAAAAAAAAAAATCAAAAGCAAAATGGCTACTTCCGAGACCAGATCTGACTGGAGAAGAGAAGAGGTTGTTCTAAGTGGAGATGATAAGGGGGCTTCGCTGGTGGCTTCGTGGAGACCAAGTCTTGAGTGGAGATGATGAAAGGAAGGAGTTGGCTTTGTGGAATGGGCTGGCTTCATGGAGAAGACTTGCATTTTGAGAATTCAAATAAAAGGGTGCTTTTCATTTTCACGTGGGCACCGATTTCCAAACGGTTCCCTAAGGGCGGTTGCACACAGCAAGGATTAGTGCGATTGGAAACAAGCGGGCAAGTGGCAACGTGGTGAGAAGAAATGTGGACCAATAATATAATTATTTATTTATTAGAGGTTCTCAGTTTTCAGACATTGTAGTCCCCCGAGCAAGTGCAAATCTTCGAGGCATTGAATATATTCCATATTACATGGACTCTGTCGCCAATTCAACGTCGAAAAACTAGTGGTGCTGTGGTGGAGAATTTTATGCATTGCTTTTCGCCATTTGTAAGGTATTAGTCATTCCAAAAACGCTATTTTAAAATATCTACGTCATTTATTATTCACATAATATAATTTAATTTATAAAATTTAAATTTTAAAAATTATTTTTTTAAATAAATTATATTATATAGATGATATATAGTATAAAGGCATTCAAATAGAATTAGAGAGAATTTTGCTATATAGATCTGACTTTATTCTGCTTAAAAGTCCTATACCACATATTTATTTAATAAATAAAATAAAATAAAATAGAATACAGTGAATATAAATTAGAGGAATGGGAACATTTTCCTAATTGTCTTAGATCAGGTCAATTCCAATAATGAAGACTACCACCTACTAGCTATACACCATAGGTCCATATCATTACCATCAATGCGATGTTGATACATTTTTAATTAAATAAAAATAATAAAAAATATATTTTAAATTAAAAAATAATATTAAATATAATCATAAATTATGTAAATATCGATTATTTATTTTTAAAAAATAAAATTTATTATTAAACAATTAATTTTTTATATAATTCTCATATATTTATTAAAATATATATATAACACTTATACTCTCTATAATTACAACTATTACTTCTTTAAATTAAAAACTATCACAATAAATTGAAAAACAAAATGTGGGTGGCCATAAAGAGTACGGCTAGCCATTAAGCATTATAGAATAACCAACTGAAAATTTGGAGGGAGAGCATGTGGAAAACGCGGCTAACTTCTCTCCCCAACGGACACTAGGCAAGGCTTCGTAGAATTGACCCCTCCCCCCCCCCCCCCCCCCCCCCCC